>NDXA01000029.1:0-149529 GCA_002105455.1 Hemisphaericaspora xylofermentans | reverse complement strand
CCAATTGTTGAAACATCATCTACTGAACCAATTGTTGAAACATCTTCTGATCCAACTGAAGAAACTTCTAGTGAACGAACTGTTGATCCATCATCTACTGAACCAACTGAGGAAACATCTTCTGATCCAACTGAAGAAACTTCTAGTGAACGAACTGTTGATCCATCATCTACTGAACCAACTGAGGAAACTTCTACCGAACCAATTGTTGAAACATCATCTACTGAACCAACTGAAGAAACTTCCAGTGAACCAATTGTTGAATCATCATCTACTGAACCAACCGAAGAAACTTCTAGCGAACCAATTGTTGAAGCATCATCTACTGAACCAACTGAGGAAACTTCTAGTGAACGAACTGTTGATCCATCATCTACTGAACCAACTGAGGAAACATCTTCTGATCCAACTGAAGAAACTTCTAGTGAACGAACTGTTGATCCATCATCTACTGAACCAACTGAGGAAACTTCTACCGAACCAATTGTTGAAACATCTACTGGAGCAACTGAAGAAACTACTAGTGAACCAATTGTTGAGCCATCTTCTACTGAACCAACTGAAGAAACATCATCTGACCCAACTGTTGAAACCACCAGTACTGAACCGATCATTCAACCATCATCTGCTGATCCAATTCAAGAAGCATCATCTGTTGAACCAATTGAAGAAACTTCCAGTGAACAAATTGTTGAACCATCATCTACAACTGAACGAACTTCATCAGATCCTGAACCGATCACCGAGACATCATCCAATGAAGTTGAATTTACCACCGAAACAATCGAATCTGAGTCTCTCACTGATTCAACTACCACTGACATGATGTCTTCTGTTGATCCAATTTCTTCAGCTCAATTTTCAGTATCGACTGGAGGAGAATTAAGCAATGTTTCTACTGAATATATTTCTTTGTCCACAACTAGTTCTGAATCATCCATGAGTACATTACCAACTGATCCAAGTTCCTCATCATGTATCTCATGTTTGCCAGAGACCGACTCTACAACTTCATTATTCGTTACTTCCATCACCTCAACAGAAGGCTCTACTACTGAAATCGTTTCAGCTTTATCATCATCTAGTTTATGTCCAACTTGTACTCCACTGAACAGTTCATATGTGTCAGTTCATGAATCATCATCTTTTTCAAGTGAAATCACCTCAACCTTAGATTTATCAAGCTTAACTACTCCAGAATCAGCAACTGAATTGTCCTCAGAATCATCAACCAACGATATATTGACTTCTTCAGATCCAACTAGCTCCGGCGAGTTCATGCAATCAAGCAAGGTTTCTACTTCATCATTCGTAGACTCTACCATACTTACTGAATCATCTTCATGCCCAACTTGCACCACTGAATTATCGGTTTCTTCTTCCTTCACTTTATCTACCGAAACCGTCACAATTGTTACTGGAACTTCTACTATAACCACTTACACCACGTACACTGTTAATCCAGTTTCTTCAACCACAAAAGAGTCAACTACTGAATCAGATACAACTTCAAGTGAAGAAAATATCATTACCGCTTCTTCTTCTCCAGTTTCTTCCATCGGTACATCAACTCCAGCTTTAACTACCGACACTATCATAATTGTCACAGGTACATCTACTATAACCACTTACACCACGTACACTGTTAATCCAGTTTCTTCAACCGCAAAAGCATCAACCACTGAATCAGATACAACTTCAACTGAAGCAAATGCTACTACCGCTTCTTCGTCTTCTCCAGTTTCTTCCATCGGTACATCAACTCTAGATTTAACTACTGAAACGTTCACAATTATCACTGGTACATCTACTGCTACTATATATACTACCTATCCAGTTTCTCCATTCGCAACTGTTTCACTGGGTTATTCAAATGGCCAAACCACTAGCTCATCACGCCTCCCATCCAATCAAATAACTTCCTCCAACAACTTCAGGACTACATTAGAAACTGTCACAACTAAAACAACAGGGGCACAAGACGGAAGCTCTGCTAATATTCCTATTCCTTCGAATGGTGCCGGTGAAAATGGTGACAGCAACAATAATTCTAATAGTCACAATGAAGGAGATAATCAAGGTTCTCATACCAACAATTCCTCAAATGTTGCAAGTGTAGCTACTTCCACTGCTTTAGATTCCATAGTTGGCAGTACCATCAGCAATGGTTCTGGAATTGGAGCAACATCAACTCCATCATTGGTTACCTCACCTTATGTATCTGGTAATCCTGAAGAATCAAGTGGTATTGCAGGTGTTCCAGAAGTTACCATGACTTATGATGGTTCTGCATCCTCATCATTCTCAAATGGGGTTCTTTTGTCCTTTGTTGCCTTGTTTGCTGGATTAATAGTTTAATTTATTTAAGATCTGCTTATTTTCTTTCGTTGGGACTGTTTTGATTATTAAACTTGACCGTTTATTTTAGAACTTTTTATTTCGTGTGTATTTTAATTTACATTTAATTTTATTTTTACAACAATTTTTAAACACAAGTCATACAAGATCCTAATTGAAGGTCCAGAATATATAAGTTCAAAGATTTCAAGTCCATGAGTTGTATTTATTATTCGAACTGAACTTCTAATCAATTCGTAAAACTAAATGAACAATATAGCAAGTCACATACAAGGTCAGCTGTACCATTTCCGCCACTCCATTATTTAGTCCCAAAGAACATAATCAAAAAGTGTGTAAGGAAAGATCGCCAAACAATGCAACGAGTGTACTTATTCTCTCATTCGGGCTGTCATTATAAGGTACATGTGTCCTTATAGGGTTTTCCGGGTTTATGTCTTTCTGTTGCAACAAATATTTCTTCCAAGTAAATAAATTAATCGATATCAATGACTTGTTGTGAAAATGACAATGCTTGAAACAATTATTTGTATTTGGTATTACTTAGAAACAGATCAATATATTGCAGTTAACAAGTTAATTAATTATACAAGACGGATTTAATATAATTAGCTATTTTTCTTTTATGGAACTTTCATAAGTAACCTCAAATGTTGTAAAATTGCCTTCCATATTGCCGATTGCTTACCTTCAAGTCAGCGTTTCCCTTGATTTTCTCTTTTATGGCCATTAACCTCCGCTAGATACTATAAATGCTCAGTGGTTCTAGTTTACTTATCCGCCTATTTTAGAAAAAAATAAATGTAATGTAAATTCAAATATAAAGAGGAGACACTTATTTATTGTAGGAAGTCTTACCACCCTTCCTTTTAAACGTTTTCTTGGCTTGTAATGTTTTGTTTTTATTGGACTTTTAAAAAAAGCTCGCATGTTAAATTTTACATCAAAATAAATTTCCTTTTTCGGCTAAAACAATGGTTGCAAATGGAAAAAGAGAATTAAAAAAAGTTGCAAAAAAAAAGCAGACGAAATAGGAATAACCGGACAACAAAGCAGTCACCCAAGAATAAATGTAAAAAATACACACATAATCAAAATCGTTGACTAAATGTAGGCGTTGCAAACTTGGTTCTACCGAATAGAGTTCTACAGGGAGATCGAGTATTGCAACAATAAGGTAGGAAATTGAAAACATGGACAGAGTGTCTAATCCGCCATACCCCAGTTTACAAGGATATCACTTCTCAAATTGAAATATCCGCAAATTCATTTGACAAGAAAATCAAGTTTTGAAGTTCTAGAAATCCTCCTTCTGATATGATTTCCATGATGGTCCCGCTTACTCATTTCTTGTGTTATTTTCTGCGTCGAGGCGGAAGTCACTCATGTTCCTTTCTAATAAAATTTCTGGTTTTCAACTTGATATCAAACATAAAAGGAAGAACAATCCTTCTAAACTTAAATTGGGTGGGAGCTTCTATTCTCAGTAACTTAACATGAGATTGGCATCAATTTTGTACCTTTTATTTATAAGCACCATTGCTTCTACGAAACAAATCTTTGGTGTATTTACTGGAATCAACTCGATAGAATGGGAAGCCGATTCGAATAAAAATGCTTTGAAAACTCCCAGTACTCCAAATTGGGTCATAACTTTGGACTGGCACTTAGATTTGTCGGACGTGGTAGAATCAGATACCTTCACGTTACACATGCCTTGTGTTTTCAGGTTTACCGGAAACGAAAAAAGTATTAATTTAATATCAGGAGGGAAAACTTATGCTGTCTGTTCCTATCAAGTTGGCGAGATTATTGTTCCATATTCCGAATTAAAATGTCTTGTTACTTTAGATGGAGAAGGAGATGTTGATCAACAAACAGAAATTTCAGATTCTGTATCATTTAATGTAGTATTTAATACTGGTACTACCGGTTCAGCTAATGATTTGGTTTGTGCGCAATATTTTGATAGTGAGACAATGACCATCACATTTGATGATGGGCAAGATACCATTCAAAAAGAAGTCGTTTTTGAGTCAGACCCATCTGTGGTTGGAAAGCCTATGCATACCTGGAAATTGATTCCCTCAGTAAATAAGATTCAATTTTTTCAATCATTTGCTATTTGTCAAGGATATACCTCCATTATAGGTCAACTTCTACCTACGTTTCCTATAGATTGTGATTCCGTTCAAGTTGCTTGGACAAGTAAACTTAATCCTTGGAACTATCCCCAAGAGGCCAATAGTTATACCGACTTCATCAATTGTTATTGTATCGATGGAGAGTTGCTCTTCGAACTTAATGCTCCTAGTGATATTGAAGTAGTTGCATTCGTTAGTTTTGCTTTTGATGTTTCTCCCGAAATTGATTATCAATTCGAAGCTCTTTATGAGTATAGTTGCCCTGGAAAGAATCAGGCCTCGTCATATTACCCCTATGAATTTGGAATTTTTCAAGGACAAGATTTAGAAGGGAAAGGTGAAGCTGTTGTTATTACTACCGCTTATCGTCCAGATATAACCACAACGCAATTGCAAACCATATCTAATGATGATACAATCACATACCTCGTTGAAGTACCAGTAACCCGAACAACCGTTACTTCAACTTGGGCACAGGATTATGTTTCAACACTGACCGATTGGGAAGATGAAGAACCTTCCGCGACTATTCATCTATTTGTTCCAACTCCAACTGTTTCCACTTCAAGTTATTGGATTGAAACTACATCTTCCGTCACAACAAAAAATGTAGGAGAAGAAACTGTCACGGTGTGGACTTATCAACCAGCTACAAGAACAACGACAACATCAACGTGGGAATCAGATTTAACATCTACACTGACTAATTGGGTACAAGGTGCACCTTCCGCGACCATTCATTTATTTGTTCCAACTCCAACTGTTTCCACTTCAAGCTATTGGATTGAAACTACATCTTCCGTTACAACAAAAAATGTAGGAGAAGAAACTGTTACAGTGTGGACTTTTCAACCAGCTACAAGAACAACCACAACATCAACTTGGGAATCAGATTCAACATCTACACTGACAAGTTGGGTGCAAGGTGCACCATCTGCAACAATCATTGAATTTGTTCCCACCCCAACCGTTTCTACAACCGCTTACTGGATTGAAACTACAGCAAATACTAGAACTGAGACCGAAGGAGGAACAGTAACAGTCTGGGTTAATCAACCAGCTACAAGAACAACAACAACCTCAACTTGGGAATCAGATTCAACATCTACACTTATAGATTGGGTACAAGGTGCACCTTCAGCGACTATTCATCTATTTGTTCCAACTCCAACATTCTCCACAACAGAATATTGGATTGAAACAACCACAACAACTATTATAGAGAATGATGGAGGAGAAACGGTCACGCAAAGGGTTATGGAACCAGCTACTAGAACTACTACGACCACTACTTGGGACAGCTCAACGACATCTACTCTGACAGAATATGTACTTGGAGAAGCATCTGCAACTATTCACATATTTGTTCCGACAGCTTCTGTTACAACTACAACCTATTGGATTGCTACTGCTACATCTACAAGAATTGAGGATTTAGGAGAGGGTACCGTTACTTTATGGGTTTATGAACCAGCTACTAGAATTACCACCACTCAAACATGGGGAGGAGTTTCAACTTCCAGATCAACATATTGGGTTGAAGGTGCAGCTACTGCTACAATCGTTGATTTTGTCCCTGCAGCAACTACCGAGGACGGTAATGTCAATTCTGTAGACTACAACACAAATGACGATGAAGGAACAAGCACCAAAGCTAGTGAAACTGATCTGGATGACAATGGACTGCAACAGACGAGTAAAGATGAACAATTAGAAACCGAAATTGAAACAAATACTGATGGTGGTTATGTTTCAAGATCAATTGCACCCGTACCTATTGTTGAAACTGAAGAAGTAAGTTCTATTGAAGGTGACCAAAGTGTGTCGGACATTCCCAATTCAAGTGAACAAATCGTTGAAGCGAGCGAAACCATTGATCTTGCAGAAGAAGAGAGCACCACATATATGACTACAGACGAGAATGTTTCTAGTTCCATGGATGAAAGTCAAACGGATTCAGACCAAGCACAAGTTTCTCTTGAAACAGGATCTGATGTCTTAGATTCAACCATTATGAACTCTATAGATGATATGGCTACAAGTACAACCACCAATACCACCTCCTATTCTACAACTATTGCTGCTCTTGATCCATCATTGAATATCTTCACAGAATCAAGTTCTACTGAAAGTAGTGAACCCACGCCAGAACAATCGGAGCAAACTAATCCAAGCTTACCTGAACAGGTTAGCACTGTGACAACTATTGTCAATTCAGAACTGCAAAATAGTAATGGAATTGAGACGAGTGGTGGAAATCAGCAAGGGCAGCAACCTTCTAATACTCTATCACGTGAAGCTTCCGAGTACTTTTCTACTTTGCAAACAATAATTGTTGTTAGTACAGAAGGTGTTACTGATGGTGAAGAGGAAGAAGGAAAGGGTGATTTAGATGATCCGGATATTGTTGACGATAACGAATCGATCGATGAAGAAAACGATCAAGAAAACCTCGATACATCTAATTCGGGTGAAACAAATGGTAACAAAGATGGGGGGATAAGTCAAATAGATGAGATTGATGAAATTGAGGATGACATTGATGACGCTTTAGGGGACGTTGAAGATGGGATCCCAGAACAAGTTCCAGCTATTGATCTAATCCCAGATGACATTTACATCAATTCTGCTTCCACACTTCTGATTGGTTTCGCTATGATTTTCATAATCAGCTTTGTTTTTTAATTTTCGGTTTGTTCAAAAGATTACATGTAATGTATTCTGTTGTTTCTAAGGTCAATAATCGACCGTAATTTCGATTTAATTTGTATTTTGATATTGTTTTTAGTTTAAAGTATATAGTTTATAAATGAACACATAAATGTATATTTATTTACATTATGAATTAGCAAAAGATAAGCTCATATTAAACCAACAATAAGCAGTAACTATATCTTGATTCATATACATAAACCAATTAACACAGTCCAAGTTGATGTTCTAGACTTTATGAAGCGTTGGTATGCGAGATAATTAAATCTTTTTTCTCAAACAACTCAGCTTGAATGAATGCACTCGTCGAATTCCAACAAAAAAGATTCAACCCTGAAAATTAGAACTAAATTGTTGTTCATCCAATTTTTACTTTCGACTTAATAAAATTTCCATTATTAATACAAAGAAAGAATCAATTGCTAATGATGAAAGTATTAACAGCATTCGCATTAATTGCCTCAATTTTTTATTTCTTTTTGGGTCAGTTTGTGTCAGCAGCTTCTGGTGATCTTCCAGAAAACCCTCCCGTTACCAACAAGGTTTACTTTGATATTGAAGAAGATGGAAAATCAATCGGTAGAATTACCATTGGATTATTTGGAACAATTGTTCCAAAGACAGTTGAAAATTTTAGACAATTAGCTATTTCAACTGATCCAAAATTCGGATATACTGGTTCTATCTTTCATCGTGTTATTCCTAAATTTATGCTCCAAGGTGGGGACTATGAAACTGGACAAGGTTATGGTGGTAAATCCATTTATGGTGGCAAATTCGAAGATGAAAATTTCCAATTAAAGCATGATAGACCATATAGATTATCTATGGCTAACGCTGGTAGAAATACTAATGGAAGTCAATTCTTCATTACTACTGTTGTCACTAAATGGTTAGACAATGCTCATGTTGTCTTTGGTGAAGTTCTTGACGGATTTGACGTTGTTAATTATATTGAAAATGTCAAGACTAGCCGTGGTGATCGTCCAATTAAAGAAATTAAGATTGTCAAGTCTGGTGAACTTGAAATTGAAAAAGCCGAAGAAGTTAGAGAAGAATCGGTTGATCAATCTGAAGAAAAGGTCGACCAAAGCAAAGAACCTGTCGTTAAGGATGAACTTTAAGCTTTTACAGTATCTGAATCACATATATACATATATACATCTATACAATAAATCTTCAATCATCATCGAGATTAATTTTCACACCCAACATTTCTACCGTACTACCCTTTCCATACAAGGGGATGTCATCAAGATAAACTTGTTTACTGTCGGAATCATTCTCTATGTTTATGCTTGGGTTACCATGTAGACTAGGTAATTTCTCTGTCACTGACTGCACGACCGTATTCAAAAGACTATCATATGCACCACTAGTGATTTCAACATGTGAACTCACATTGGTCAAATTATTTGAAACACTACTTGGTGGCATTGCACTAGTTGGTCCAGTTACAGGACCAGGAGTAGGCATAGGTATCGGAGTCATTGTATTCACAGCATTGGTATTAGATACTGTCATAGATGCAGATTTTGGTTGAACATTTAATTGATTCACCGTTAATGAGGATGTTGCTGACATTGTATGTGCCGATATATTATGAATTGAATTGTTGTAAGAATGTCCCCCATCCAGGATATGAAAACTTGTCATTTCTCCAAGTAAATCAATTGAATTACGCAAGGATAGTACACTTGCTAATAATCTTGATGAAAGTACATCGTATATTCTAGGTGCTTGATAAACATTTGCCCCGATTATATAATAATCTTGTAATGTGAATGTATTGGTCGGATCTAATCGTCTTTGTTTTCTCACTATCCAAAAGTCAGGTTCTCTAGTATATGCAATAACAAATTCTATCCCTGTCATTTCTGAGAGTCTTGACTGGAAATATTGTTGGAATGACATTCCCATTGGGATTTGAATTTGTTGATATTGAAATTGCATCATCAACACTTGATTGTTTGATGTTCGATCATAAAATGGAGAAAGAGCAAAATATTCCAATACATTGTTGGTATGTAATCCTCTTTCTTGTATAAATTCTGGTGATTTCCATTGTATTTCATCTAATGCCTCCATCTTGTCGCTGTGTCTGTTAATGATGTCTATAAATTTCAAGTCTCGGTGTATGTTTATTGTTGGAACAAATTTCTTCACAGAATTTTAATTTGTTGCGTTTAAACTGCCAAGTGCAATTCCATTCTCTTTAAACACTGTTACAATTATAAATAATAGTTCTATTCTATAATTAAGTTAAATCTAATCAACTTCTTCTAAATATCTCTCGAGCTCGTCTCTCAACCAATCAGCTTCCTTGTTCATCACCTCATCACTACGTTCATTCCTCTCCAGATCTTTCTTACTCAACGCATTAATACTACCCAGTTCAAGGTATAATTTCTTACGTTCTTCAAACTCCCTATACAAAACTTCAAGATCATACTCTTCCAATTTCGTATATATCGTATCACCAAACCCATCGGTTGAATAACGAGGTATGATATGAGTATGGAGATGGGGGACTGATTGACCTGATTCAGGACCATCTTGAATTGCAATATTTAATGCATCGGCAGAATAAATCTTTTGAATAAATTTATGAATTAATTGTAGAGTATTCATATAATCAATAGATTCAGCTGCTGTTAGATCTCCAAAACGTAATACACTCGTTCGAAGTGGTATAACCAAGACA
The DNA here is from genome assembly GCA_002105455.1 of Hemisphaericaspora xylofermentans. NCBI lineage: Eukaryota > Fungi > Ascomycota > Pichiomycetes > Serinales > Debaryomycetaceae > Hemisphaericaspora > Hemisphaericaspora xylofermentans. The sequence goes on along the minus strand of NDXA01000029.1, from coordinate 139,611 downwards.
TGGCCTGGTACTAATGGTTTTAGATTAACCAATGCATATGTGTATTTTGACTTGTAGAATACTTGATGGGTAACTAAAAATTTATAAAAATAAACTTCGGCTGTTGTTGCCACGGCTGATGCCGCTGTGGTGGCTGCTTTGCTCCCAAGTAAAGTGTTTCCTATTGACATTTTTGAGGGGGTTACCAATTAAAAGATAGGCTGAGTGTGGAAGATGTGATTGTGATAAATAAATAATTAGTGACGAAATTATTTTTTATTTTAGGTTCGGAAAAAGGTAAAAATCGGATGATCATTTCCGATTTGTTTTCAAATGTTAAGGTTTGAAAGATGAGTACCCCTGCCAAGATTGGTGATTGGCTGTACTTCACGATTGGGAAGTTAAACAAACGTTCCACAGATGAATCACGTTCTTGACCTATTTGGGTAATTTGAAATCTGTGGTTAGTTCAAGATTGCCTGAACTGTGGTGACAATCGGTTTTTTTATCAGTGTGCTGTGTGTTGCAAATTGTATGTAACAATGGCGAAACGGTGAAACCTGCAGCGAACCAAGTTGCTAGTATGGATAATCAATTAAGTTCAATTGAACATTGTAACATCAAATGTACGTTGATGTTTGCTAACGATTTGATCCTTAATCATTTTTATCACCGCGGATACTTAATCCGATGATAACGCCCAAAGCCTAGAAATCGTGGTTATGACTACCATGCAGAACATAAGGTTTGACGAATTGAATTATACAAACCTTTCAAATTATAAATAATACATTTTCTATTATATAAATGAGCTATATCTAAAAACAAGAATTAAAATAAACTATATACTTTTCTAGTTAACCTTGTTGAAGTATTCCTTAGAAGAATCAACTTCTGGCTTGATGGTTTCAGCACCTGGTTGCCAATTAGCAGGACAAACTTCACCATACTTTTCAGTGAATTGGAAGGCTTCTAATAATCTTAAAGATTCGTCGACAGATCTACCAACTGGTAAGTCATTGACTGTGATTTGTCTCAAGACACCCTTTGGATCAATTAAAAAGATACCTCTTAAAGCAACACCTTCTTCTGGAATTAAAACACCGTAATCCTTGGATAAGGAGTGGTTAGTGTCAGCAACTAATGGAATGTTAATTGGACCTAATCCACCATCCTTTCTAGCAACATTAGTCCAAGCTAATAAAGAGTATTCTGAATCAGTAGAAGCGAATAAAACTTCACAATCTTTTTCCTTGAATTTTTGAGCAGCTTCAGAGTAAGCAATGATTTCAGTTGGACAAACAAAAGTGAAAGCTAATGGAATGAAGGCTAAAAGAACCCATTTACCCTTGTATTGTTCCAAAGAGACTTCTTCAAAGACACCATCAACGACGGCAGTTTTCTTGAATGCTGGGGCTGGTTTTTGGATGACTGGAGACATTGTTAAATAAAGTTAATTGAATAAAACAAAAAAGGTTCAAAAGAGGAAGAAATCAAGAAAACAAAGCTTAAATTTTTAGGGAAATCAATTGCTTATTTATAGTAGGGAAGTTTTTTTTATACCTCAATTCCAAAATTGAAAAATTTCATGGAGAAAGGGAATTGAAACGAAAGGGAAAACCCCGAAACGAAATGAGCACACAACAGAAAATCTAGAAGGGCCGCTTTATTACTAAAACAAGTAACAGCCATTAATACACAAAACGTGACAAACTACTCAAAAATCACTATACCGCGCATGTGTATTCCATTAATGGCTAGATGCTTATTAATTATATAGATATTAAATAGAATTAGTGCTTTAGATCTCTATATTTGTCCCAATTGCTTGATTTGATTCAATGATCATCATCTGATAAATTTTTCAAAATCATCATCGTTTTCTCGGACTGCTTGCACAGTGAGCAAACTTAAAACCAAAACTGAAAAAAAAAAAAAATAAAAATCTTGGATCGGGTGAAAAATCATCTTTCGCGTTCAGTGATTTGACGCCACAGTTCGATTTTTTTCTAAACCGTTCCACTCCGATCGGTGATCTTCAGAATTATTTACGTTGATTGTCTACTTGGCGATAGGGACCCATGATACCCTCGAAATTATTTCTTATCTATCTAATAAAGAGAACAACCACAAAAATTTCAAAAGATATGTTATCTTTTATTACTCGGAATATATTATCTTTAAGAAGTACTTGTTACTTGACGACTTGCACGTTTCTAGTTTTATTCACACAAATGTCTATTGATTTGACCTATATCTAATTATGTACGCTTCTTTTTAACTCTGTCCCAAACGCTTGCCGGTTTTCTCTTTCTGGAAGTTGTCGAACTTATAGATCTATCATTATTAAATATCGACCAATCTTCACCAGCAAATTGATTAGCCATATCTCTTTGTTTCTGCTTGAATGATTTCTTAGTTTGATTTTGTGGTAATCTAACAAAGTTATTTTCTTCATATGTTTGTATTTCCTTTTCCTTATTACGATCATGTTGGGTTTTCACACCTCCTCTACCATGGTCAACAATAGTGGACCCAATAGATGCTTCCAAACTTGGCATATCGGATTGCTCATGAAGATATTCTTCCATACTTTGTAATTTACGATTCTTGTTAGATTTATCTCTTGCATCAACATCCTTAATTGCCACTGGTGGTGCCATTGCTGAAATCTTGGGTGGTTTATACTTTTCATTGGATTCTGAGTTGACTGTTTTACCTGTAGATGTTTTGGATTTACCTGATTTAGGTGCCAATTTCGCTAAAGCAGCCGCATCAGGTCTATATGCCAAGTTATCATCTTCTGATTCTTCATCTTCGCTATCATTCTCATCTTCTTCGCTTCCTTCTTCACCTCCGCTTTCTGATTTATTCAATTTCTCTTCCAATTTCGCCTCATCGGCTTCCATTCTTCCATATGCTCTAACCATCTTATCTAACTGATAATTTATCTTCTTTTCCAATGGTTTAACCCCTTTCTCGAGTGTCACTCTTTGAACGATTGATCGTTTAATTGCTTCCAAACGAACCTTCTCGGTACTTTCTTGTTCCTCCTCTTCATTTGATATTCTCTCAAGTTGACCCAACACCACAAAGGCAAGGTTATTGATATATGCAGCTAATGCTTGGTTTTTCAATGATAATAAAGATACCCCTTCAGTTTGTTTGGTTCCAGTTTTAGATAATAACGTTTGAATAAGTTCAGGGTGATTCTTAGTTGACGATTTAGTAAGTTCAATGAGGTCTTCAACTGCACCTTTTGTAGATGTGGTAGATGCTATTATCTCACTCAAGAGGGTGTTTACGTCTGTCATTTTTTGATGGGTGTACTAGATACTTGATATTCCACTATGTAATTAATTGTGAAAAATATTTATTTACGTGAAGATGACTTGAGATGCGATGCTACCACAAAAAGTATTACGTAAGCAGTCTAATTTTTTTTTCTACTTCATTTCTTTTTTTTTTTTTTTTGATGTATGCGAAGAGAAGAGATTGAAATTATTTTTGATACTACTAGTTAGCACTCTTCTCTTGTATTTATTGATAGACTTTTCATATAAATATCATATATATAATAGACACATTATCTTCTAGTAAAGATGCCTCAAAACGAATATATTGAACAGCACATAAAACAACATGGTAGACGATTAGATTACGAAGAAAGAAAACGTAAGAAGGAAGCAAGAGAAGGTCATCGAATCGCTAAAGATGCTCAAACCTTGAAGGGTTGGAAGGGTAAACAATTCGCTAAGAAGAGATATAGTGAAAAGGTTGCTATGAAGAAGAAGATTAAAGCCCATCAAGAATCTAAAGTTAAAGGACCATCTACTCCAAAGCAAGATGATGGAGAAGCTTTACCTACATATTTATTGGATCGTCAAACTGGAAATACTGCAAAGGCTATAAGTTCAAGTATTAAACAAAAGAGATTAGAAAAGGCAGATAAATATTCAGTACCATTACCTAAAGTGAGAGGTATTTCAGAAGAGGAAATGTTTAAAGTGGTGAAGACAGGTAAATCAAAGACGAAGTCTTGGAAGAGAATGATTACAAAGCATACCTTTGTTGGTGAAGGTTTCACGCGTAGACCAGTAAAGATGGAAAGAATCATTCGTCCTGCTGCCTTAAGACAGAAGAAGGCAAATGTGACTCATCCAGAATTAGGTGTAACTGTTTTCTTACCTATTTTAGGTGTTAAAAAGAACCCACAATCACCAATGTATACCCAATTAGGGGTTTTAACCAAGGGTACTATTATAGAAGTTAATGTGTCTGAGTTAGGGTTGGTTACCGCAGGTGGTAAGGTTGTTTGGGGTAAATATGCCCAAATCACAAATGAACCTGATAGAGATGGATGTGTTAATGCTGTTTTGTTAGTTTAGAGAAATATAAAATATCTTCATTCTATATATCTGTACATTATACAATTTTTTGTTACTTCAATCATCAAATTCGTTATCAAATAAATCATGACATAATACATCTTTCTTTCCAATCGATCTAAACCCACAATTTAAGATCAATTTCGCATTCTCACGAATAATTTCCCACTGGCTAGTCATTAATTTCGTACCTATTAAAAAGCAAAGGCCACTAATATTTTGTTTATTGGAAATCTGTGGAAGCAAATCACAATACTTAGTCAATATTTCATTAGCTGATATCTTGGTGTTCTCATCCGAACTCTTTAAACTATGCAAGTTGAACTTCTTATGTAAATTAGACTTTCTCAAATTAGTTAAAAATTCTTGCCTAACTCTACTCAAATATTGATAACCTTCTTCGGCACAATATTGTCGCAACTCAGAATATTTCTTACTATTCAATCTAACTTGTCTCAGATATAACACTTCTTCATTCTCAGTATCCTCATTAGACTCCTTTTCAATTTCAATAAATCTTTCGCTTTCCTTTCCACATTTCGTAAAACAATAACACCATAACACTAATGTCGCGATGGAAATAGCATACATGCAATCATAGTAATCGCCGTTACTCATCCATCTCAAAAATCCCCCCTGGTTCATTGTCAACTCGTCATTTTCTTCAGTATCAACGGGGCTCAACATCAATTGCCACAATAATAAGTAACAATGTACCACACTGCGGAGATTGGTTAATTCATTTATATTCCGCTTATGAGCAGCTACATTTCCGCTACCTGACCATATATTAGATAATTTTCTCTGCACGATATAGTGATCCTTCATCGTTGCACTAACACTTTGGTTCGCTGGTGAACCACCAAATATCGCAATATCATAATGGTTCACGTCCGATAATCCGATAATTTGCACTAAGTAATACATTGGTAATGGAACTTCGAGGGTACTAAGATCATTATAGATTGAGATGTTGGAATTGGTTTTTTGACAAGTGCTATAGTAATACTGCATGATGGCGTAATTCCAATTATCGAAAGCCTTTATTAATACTTCTTTCCAGATTTTAGATTTGTTAGCAGTAGATGGTATTATCCCATTCGACGTGAGTACGGATGAGCTATTTTGAACTTCTGTTTGTTGCATTTGATACAATACTGAAGCTAAGCCTGCCAAAAGGATTTTTCTAGTAAATATCGGTAACTTAGATTGAATTTGGAAGTCGCTTGACTTATGAGGTTTAAGTAATTTCTTCAATGCATTTAAGAAACTTTCTCCATTGCGGATCCTGATTGAAACATTTGGTGGATTGTTCATTTTCTTCATATCTGACTGAAGCTTCTTTTGGCGTTTAACCAATTTCTTAAAGCTGCCATTAATTTCTTTTGATTCCCACAAATATTCATCATCACAAGGTAAATTCAATAACTGCAACTGATAAAATAGTACTGTGGGATTATGTCTAAACTTCATATAATCAATAATATCCATATAAAATATCATGAACGTAACTCTCTTCAAACTTTCACTATCTCTCCATTTCCAAAATAGTTCCGCATCCGAATTCTTCTCAGTGTCCTTCCCATTTCCAACGGCATCCGCAACACCTTCGACATCATCCTCACCAGCACTGGTATTTGAACCGCTCCCGGCTTGGCTTCCCCTACCGTTTCGTCCTTTAGTCAAAGCTGGGTTACCACCTAGGACCGGACTGCGTCGTAACAACTGTACCATTGTACCATGGTGAACATGACCACGCTCATGCATTCTACGGTTGAGAAAATTCTTCTCGATCCATTCCAACATCGCGAGACTTTGTAACGTCCACAATTTCACTGGTGATTGGAATTCATCATGTTGGAAAATAGAGAACCTTAGTGGCTTGCTCATAAGTAAGGTGAACTTGAACTCTGGCGATTTTTGATGTGCTTGGCCTAAACGCTCTGCAAGATCAGGACAACTATATACAGCTCCAATTAGGATCATGGACGTTACCAACAATGGTTCACTTAATTTGGTATCAAACGATGGTCGGTGTAAGATTGCGAATTGAGGGTGAAAAATAGCCCAGTATATCGAGATGTAGTAAGATAAGCGATCTTCTATTGTAAATCTATCCGAGTCATCCTTGAATATTTGCGTGATTGACTCTCTTGTGTTTGTACCTCCTAGTGCTTTTAAAATTGAATCCAAGAGGAGACTGTCAACAAAATGATGTCGATTCTTTTCAAGATTGCATTTTTCTGCATGGTGAATCAATTTCGCTTCAAACGGATCTAAATTATTTTCGGTCTCGGGATAGTAGAATGGAGATGTGCTTGATTCATTGGTATTGGTTGGAGAGGAAGTAGAAGCTGTATGTAGACTCATGTAGGAAGCATACTGTGTTCCTGCCAAATAATTATCTTGTTCGATCAATTGTCTAGGGGTTGGAATGAGTTGATTTTGTCCTGAATCCACGGGAATTGCCCGCAAAAATATTTCATCAAGAGGATTCTCATCATTCTGAAAAATATTTACATCTTGGAATCCATAGCTTCCAGCTATAGTATTGTTATAAAATCCCGGATCAACAGGGAAGCTATTGGCATTAAGTAATTGCTCTTGCATGAATTGCGATTCAGCATAAGGTGAAGGAAATCCCATGGGCGTTACAGGTGGAAATGCTCCTTGAGGTCCAGCTGGAAATTGAGGAGGTGGGTGTGGAAATTGTAGACGTGGTTGCGAACTTGGTGGTAGTACGTTTTGTTGTTGTTGTTTGTGAGGTGATTGAGCATGTGGCTGTTGGAAGCCCTGGTCTGATTTGATTGCATTTGGTGGAGAATCTGTAAACAACCAAGACAATATGTCATTCTGGGTTTGTCCAGGAGGGGCGCGATAAGGTAAATACGAATCAACTGCATTCTGTGATTGAGCAAATTTCTGCTGAGATGTTGCGGTTGGTACGAGCAATTGAGCTTCGGTTGCACTCTGAATCTGATGTGATGATGTTGAATGGACGGAGTGATTTGACGATATTGGTTGATTTGGAAATGTTTGTTGCTGGGTCAGGAATTGTTGCAGCATTTCTTGAATCTGGTGTTGCGTTACTGGAACTGGTATGTTAGGACTTTGAACCGCCATTTGAGGAGTGGAATGTTTTGAGGTATTGGCCGATTGTACAACAGGTGGAGGTCCTAAAGGACTTATTAAAAGAGGATGTGTTTGTGGTGGCCCTTGAGTCCCACTTGTTCCCATGCCGGGGTGCGTATTATTATGATAATTAACAATTTGGTCATGTTTTGGTTGAATTCCATTACTTGTGAAATCCCCCTTCAGTGGCATCCCCATTGGTTCATCGCCAGCTGTAGTTATAGAATTCGAACTCGGCAACATCTCCTCATCTTCGCTTAAGCTGTTTCTGCGCAGCAGTATATTTCCATTCTCAAATTCATCTCTCCCACTTCCAGCTCTTCCTCCTCCTAGCTCAAAATGACGTCGATTATGTCTATCTTTTAAATCTTTTCGAACAAATGTTTTACCACATATTTTGCCATTATCAAACCTAAAGTCACAAGTGAACACTTCTTTCGGTTCATGATTCAAGTTATGTCTCGCTAAATGGTCTGATCGACTGAATACTTTATCACAATGATTACAGGCAAACGTTCCTAATGTTCTCTTTTTCTTTCTTGGGGGTCGTCCTCGCTGTGCTGAAGAAGACGATGAGCTCGGGGGTTCGTTCTCCGATGATTTCTTCGATTGCTGCATTGGCTCGCTTGTGATTGATACAGTTGATTAGAATCAACAATAAGGTTGTTGTGCAATCAGAAGGTTGGTTGTAAAACTGGTTGTTAAACAATTTTTTTGTAGTTGCTTATTTTTGTCTGTCTGTCTGTATGTATGTATGTATGTCTAATTTCTTAAAATGGTTTATTGTCTGACCTTGCTGTATGTCTGGCGGGGAGATGTCTGTCTGTCACCATGAAAAATGTCGGATTTTCTGTGGTGGCTAGTGTGACTGTGCACCACACAGAAAAAATAAAAAAAATATTAGTCACAAAAATGTCTGGAGGGAAAGGCTTAGATTTAAAAACGACATTCAACGTTTTTAACTGCTTTATATTGTAGTTACTTTCTACTATGGTTAAATAGAAGTCAACATGGAACATCTGGATATCAATGCTTCCGAGTTTTTGGAATTATCCTCGGACGTAATTGAATTGATTCTTACTTACTTACCAATTTCCAATTTAGTAGCATATAGTGACATTCCCAACCTCGGCAAGGATGTTATCGAAGTTTTGAATTCTACAAAACTTGAATTAGAACTAGGACGGGACGATTGTCATGAGCCCCCCTTCGCAGAAGAGGATACTATCGAGAAATTTCCTATTGGTGACTATATAATGTTACGGCCTGGAACTCTTTCGTGGATCAACAGTCCTACTATTCGCTTTATGGGTGTTGATCCTGTACAATCATTCATTGAGTTTAGAAAAAAACGACCAGGGCTCGTTCCCCACACATTGATTTTTCAAGAATTTGATCTTCTCAAAGATCTTATTCAGAATAAGCACGGAGAATCGTTTATTCAGGATATTCCAAAGAAAATTTTACTACAATTGAATCCAGATACGCCGGACTATTCTGAATTGGGTTTGTATACCTATCTTCAAAAGTTTGGTTTCTATGGATTGTCCACAGACTTTTTCGTTATGGATGAACAATTTTGTGCAACCGGCCTTAAGCTGCTAAGAATGGAACTAGATTGTTCATTCTTCGAGAATGAGCGAACGGACAAGTTCATCTCATCATTACGAAAGGTTGCAACGAGTCTTACGGAATTTAGAATAACTGGCTGTCATGTCCCTCTACTGGTTTTAGACGCTTTACCAGAAACTCTATTAATCTTGGATATTGGAATAAAATTAGAACATGGAAAATCAATTCTCAAACTTCCGAGTAACTTAGAGATTCTTCGTATTCGAACCGTGATGGAGAACAGCCAATTCGAAGAATTAGACATTTCTAGTTTAAAACACTTGAAACATTTAGAATATTTGGATTATCCACTGCTGAATTTGAGTGACTTGAAGGCTCCTTCGCAGATCAGTTCCTTGGCTATCCAATCAGACCAATTGGAAAATTTGCAAAGTATAGAGAAATACAAGCGACTTAGGGAATTTCAATTAACGGTACCAGCAATGTTCAATTTCGATTGTCATTTCCCAAATTCCTTGAGAAGATTGCATATCAATTGGACTCCCAGATGGGTTTTTGGTGCCCCCAAAGTAATACAAGGACCTGTTTTACCTTCCAATCTTAAAGTATTTTCATTTAAAGCTCCAAACATAGGTCAAACAGACATAGAATGGAATTTCCCTGATTCATTGAGAGTTCTTGAATTGGATATTCCATACTTATCAAAAGACACCCTAATGCCCCCAAGTTTAATCGTTTTATCCTTATCGGATGAGTGGGAGTATACTTTACCTTCAGTATTACCTAAATCATTGGTACATTTAAAGGGGAAGTTGCCTCTGGATAAGGATTGTCTTGCTAATTTATCTAATTTAACAAGGTTGGAAGCAAAAGGAAATGAAATATTATTAGAAGGAGCAAACTTGGATGTATTTGATTGGAAGTTACCAACGTCATTAATGCTGTTACACTTATCCGGTAGTGGTCTAAATGGAATAAATATTAAGGATTCGAAAGTCAGAAATTTGGTTTTCTCTAAAAACAACATTCCTTCCCTTGTCTATCTTGAATTACCCGATTGTCTTGAGTTCTTGGATTTAAGTTTTCTAAATGCTGCGAATTTTGAGCTAACAAACAATGTCTTCCCTAAAGGTTTAAAACGACTTGACCTTTCGGGTTGCTATTTATATGATCAATCATGGGAGAACTTCACCTTCAAGCATCTCTCTCAGTTATTACACGTTAGTCTTGAAGAATCTGATATTCGTATACTTAAGACTGATATTTTTCCTACTTCACTCAGAAGATTGAATCTTTTGGGAAATAAATTTGAGGATTTGGAAATAGATTCAATAGAACCGCTTTTGAATCTAAAATATCTCGAATTATCTGAGAATGATCTCGGAGAGAAATTTCGGAACAGTCGTAAGTTACGGGTACCTCCGTCCTTGGAATATCTTGGGTTAAATTCTAATGATCTTTCTGATATGGAAGGGTTCCAATTTAGAGCAAATTCGCAGTTGCGAGTGCTTAACGTCATGTACAATGACTTCAATGAAGTTGCAGAGAGGGCTTTGAGAGACCAAGTGGGACAAGATGTGAGAATTAATACATAGCAGGAAAAGAATCAGAATCACCACTAATCTCCTATGTAGTCGGGCTTCTTTGCTTAACCCACAAGTGCGACTGAATCCAGTGGCCATTCAAAGCATCAAATTTTTAGGTGGCAGAGAAGTTAGATCGTTTTTATCTTATATATTTGAGTTAGTAATTTAGAGAACCGAAGTAAGTTATATTTTCCACTTAAGTAACCTAAAGTGTGCATGTTAGGAAATCAAATGGAACAAGTCGTTTGAATCGACGGTATGGTTGAAATATACTTTCAAAGAAAGGATAGATTTCGACGGTTAGGTGAACTGAAGCTACTTGGTACCTTCAAAAGTAGCTTTCATGTTCTCTGCCATTTCTCATTAACTCAAAACGTTCACAAGAAACGTCCACTTACTTGTTGAAAGTAATAATTTCAGATGTGCATAGTTGTACATAAACTGAGTCTTGGAATATCTAAGATTTTCTTCCAAAAACCATCAAGCCATGAAAGGGTTTGATGGAGTAACTGTTCAGATTTCTTGATGTTGGCTAAATAGATTTAACAAATTTGGCGAGAGATCCATGAGGAACCAAGGTGGTGATGTTTTAAAGTTCAACCAATTATCCTACACACGCAACTAAGAATAGATTAACCTTTTCTATTTCTAAACTTATCTAGATAAATAAGAAGAGTTCTTATATAAAGTTAAATCAATCCTTGAACAAACTTATTATAAATAGCTTGGTCTACCGGTAGACATCTGTTTATATTTATGACATTAATAGCCTCATTAAATCTTAATCGTTTATTCATATGCGATAATTCCAAGTCATCAATCATATCATTAAGAGCTCTAGGACTCCTAGGTTGTCTAATCATTTCGTCATCAGTTGCAAATTGTCCTTTTGAATGTTCGTACTGCCCAGCGTTTTCTGTATCTTTGTTCTCAACATCTTCTTCTTCTTCTTCATCTTCATCCTCGTCATCGTATGGCTCGTTTGCTATGTCTTTCGCGAAATAATATTTGAATCGACAGAAATTTATAATGAAGGCATTTAGTACGAGTGGTTCGTCATCATTAAAATACAAATCAAAGAAATAATCTTGATCGTAGTATCGATAATTCTTGATATTCAATTTCCAGATTTTGTAATATTTGCGATATAATTTGGGATTTGTTGGAGGACAATTCTCTTTAATATTTATAACGTTATAGACATAATCAACCATATTCTCAATTTTCATTTCTTCATACTTTTCTATAAATACATTGGAGAGTTTTTCCGTAATGATGTTCTTGTATTTATGATGAAGAATCTTTTCTTTTACTTTTTGTAATTCGTCATCAGCAAATGACTCAAAGAAATAATTCATCACATAATTTCGAATTTCATTAAACTGACAATCATGAATTACTGATGAAAAGTGATGTTCTATGTAATGAAATAGTTTATTCTTTGCTAGTGAGTATATTTGACTGTAGCCATTTCTCTTCGTGTTATTCTGTTGTTTTAGTGACGATTTGGGTAGATCGCTCAGAGAAATAATTGGGCTTGGAGGGAGGTGGAAGTGGTCTTCTTCTTCTTGTTGTTGTTCCTCTCCTAGTACTTCTTCTTCTTCTTCTTCTAAACTTCCTCCTTGTGAGAAACTGAGACAGTCACTATCTTCACCGATGAAATTTTCAGAATGGTTAGTTAAGGGGTATTCTTCCGTAGTTTCATGTTCTCTCGAAAGAGCAAGGAATAGTGTTATCGTCAATTGTTGATTTATAATGGAAGGAGTATCTATCAAGTGCAAATCATCACACTGGTTGAATGGGAATTTGTTCATCATTGTTCCTATAGTACACTACTAGTAAGTATTGGATATAATCATTTTATCTATCTGGAATTAATTAGTAATATTTAACTGGGGAAACCAAGGAATAAGCGGTTAATTTATATTTAGCCGAATTAAGTGATGGAACACTGAGAAACAACTGTAACAACTACTGCAGCAACGGATGTAAAATAATAATTTATTTTTCAATGCTTGATTCTTATTTTTTTTGTTAATAATAAAACCTAAAAAAAAAGAAAGAATGTTAAAAAAAAGTTTTATCTACCACTAATCTGCCACGAGGCCCCCATTCAATTTTTCAGCAATCAAAAAGTGTAAATTTAGGAAGATCCTACATGCGTTAATCAATAATAGTAAGTTTGATCACGTGGGATGCTAAAACAGGTTATAGAAGTTGGTAAACTTTTACCATCCAGTCTCATAAGGAGACTACCACAGCCTGAGTAACCTCACTCAGGCTGTGGGCCGGAGTTTAGATTTGCTGCCGGAGTTTACGTAACTCCCTCATTGACTAATGTCGTTCAGAGACAAAATTGGGTGCAATTTTTCTTGATCCATTATTTTCTAATAATTAATTTACATACTTTTATGATCAACGATCCAACCAGGTGCATCCTTACTTGCATAATAATTTGGATGATCGAATAGGGATAATGAACCAAATTTCTCCCAATTCTATTCCCCATGCGATATGAAAAATAATTAAACTTGATCATGAGATTCTTAGAATTAGCATATACGACCAAGTAATATCTTATCTCAAGACCATGAATCATCGATTTCTGATCAAAATACGAGAAAATTTCCAGAACCATAAACACAACGCCTGGATCTTGTTTCTAGGATGATTGAAACGTTTATTAAACCTTAGTATTGAATGGTTGGGTTTGAGACATTTGAAAAATGACAAGAATACCTCAAGATCTCATGAAGAAAAAGTAACATCCCCTTTATGTTTGTCATGCATCTCTGGAAAATATGATTGTTGGTTTGATTTCAATGTAAGCTCGATTTAGTGAATCGTAAGCACTTTGATGACTAGTTACACAAGGATTGCCTTTTCCTGGACGATTTGACGAAGCAAACCAGTTCTTTGCATAGGTAGGTTTTGTTTATTACAATTCGGACTAGCAATTCGACTTAGAAAGACTAATGTAATAAACCCCGATCAAAGAGTTGCTTTTATTAGTTATCAAGAATGGTGGTGTGATATTCAACCGTTTTTACGACAAATTACGAACGTGAGCAAGACTCAGCGTCAAATCTATGACAACGTTTTCAGCTAGCAATTGTATTAAGTGGTGTAGTTGGGACTCGTGCGAGAAATAGATAATTCGATATTCACCTACCAGGGCATTTTGTAAATCACTAACCAAATTTGAAACTTGCTTGACTTCTCTCATACCTTTCTTGTTTATATGAACTTTCGCTACCAATTTGGATATTGGGGATATCCTGTGCGATTTATTAAAATAATTTTCGTATAATTTATCTAGGTAGCTTCTCGTGATCTGGTAGGTGTATTTGTTTAGTCTCGGAGTTATGATTTGAAAAACCTGATTTTAAGACATAGATACACTTCATACTAAATCCCTTTCATAAGTGATTAACATCAAAATTTTACGTACTTCGAGATATTCACGATTGGTTCTATCCTGGATTAGTAAGTAAAAGGGCAAAATTATCTATCTTCGAAGTTGCAAGAGTATTGGCATGGAATGTTTCACACGTAGAAATAGCTATGCTTGAGAATTATGATTAAATCGATGAAGTTATTACTGTCTGTTTTACTTCTTTGAACGACAATGTAATTTTTAAATGAGAGATAGCAATTTCCCTAGTTCTTTGCGATTATATTTTAGTGTTAAAATTCGACCAAATTCAACAAAAACCAGGAATGCAATTAATTCAAAAGCAGCAAATTAGAGAGTTAATAAATGAGCTTATCTCTTAATATTTATCTGTATCTGATGGCGGGTATTGAGTTGGCAAGGTTTTTAGGTTATTCAACACTTGTTGAAACTTTTTTTTGCAGCAATTTATGTTTAAATCAGGCACAAACGCATGCAATAATTGGTTAAAATAACAATATAAACGCACTTAACCACTGGGGATTTGATGCTTCATAGCTTCAATGCGTATAATATATAATACTGACGAATCCTGTCCTTCCAATGTAATGTTATTTATGGCGGTACTATATCATGTTGGATCACCCCAAACCTCAGAGGATGTCTAGCTGCGAAAAAAATAAAAAAAAGTCTAAAAATAGAACAAAGACGTGCTCGTGAATTTATCGTCGTTAAGCTTAAATTGTTATAATCTATTTGTCATACTAACAAAGCATACACAGCAACTAAAAGCTATTATGAGTAATAGATTCATGTCGTATTATTTGTCGTGTGAAAATTAATCATTACGTATTAAACAATTAAATTTTAGGGGATAGAAACGCGTACAGCATTAGGTCTTTATAAAAATTATTAAATTAATTGTAAACAATTCGTGCCTGCTTGGGTGAATTAACCAAAGGGAGCAACAGACAAGACAGACAGACAAAGAAAAAAGAAATTTCATAAAATTGAAAATTTCCACCACTTAACATTTTAACCCACATCCCTTGTGCCCAGTCACTTTGCCAACTACATCTTCTCTTCTATCTCATTAAACACTCGCTACACATTCTCACGGTGATATAGGTGAGAAGAAAGAGAATATATTCCAATCATGGTGCCAGCAAGAAATTTTAGAGTCATATTGACCGTCGTTATCTTAATCGGGGTTGTCACCTTTATGATTAGTACAAAGGATTCATTTGGAACACAAATCCAAAGAATTAAACCAGCTGCAACTGAACAGTTTTTGAATAAGTTTACGACTTCTCCTTCTACCGAAGAGGAGTCCTTGGATGATGAAGAAGATGGATATGTCGTCGAAACTGAACAAGAGACCCAAACTAATAACAAGGCTAATATTGAAGATGAATTAGTCGTCAAACCTATGAAATATGGGAAGCAACCACCTGCTGCTGCTGGTTCGGCAGATGGCAAATATTCCGCAACAAAAGAAGTTGAATCTACAAATGAAATTACACAAGAAGTTAAACCAGCAACTGATAAGGACGCTACTACCCCAAAACCAGCCACCGGCGAATGTAAGGATGTCGAATATGTTGTCATGATTGATGCAGGTTCAACTGGTTCTCGTGTTCACGTCTATGAATTTGACACTTGTGTTCAACCACCAAAGTTAAACTCTGAATTATTTGAAGCAATTAAACCTGGATTAAGTTCTTTCGATACCGATGCCACCGGTGCTGCTAAATCGTTGGACCCATTATTGGAAAAGGCGTTGGAAAAGGTACCAAAATCCAAACATTCTTGTACTCCAGTGGCGGTTAAAGCAACTGCTGGTTTAAGATTATTGGGAGATGTTAAATCAAAAGCAATTTTGGAAGAAGTCAGACGTCATTTGACTGATGACTATCCATTTGCTGTTGTTCCCGAAGATGGTATTAGTATTATGGATGGAAGAGACGAGGGTGTTTATGCATGGATTACTGCTAATTATTTATTAGGTAATATTGGTGCTGGTTCGAACAAATTACCAACAGCTGCTGTTTTTGACTTAGGTGGAGGTTCAACCCAAATTGTATTTGAACCTGATACCAAAACAGTTATCCCAGAAGGGGAACAAAAATACAAGTTCTCCTTTGGACAACATGATTTCACCTTATATCAATACAGTCATCTCGGATACGGATTAATGCAAGGTCGTAATAAGATCAATCAAGCCATATTGTCTCAACAAAAACAAAAACGTGACACCTTAACTAAGTACACCAAAGAAGAAATCAAAGCAGAATCTCCAGTAGCCACCGAAGCCCTTATCAACCCTTGTCTCCCACCAGGGACCGCCACTCAAAAGAATATACAAATCGAAGTGTCAGACTCTGAAATCTACGTTGTCAACATGGAAGCCCCATCCGATGCTTCAGGCAGTCAATGTCGCGCTCTTGCCGAAAAGATATTGAACAAAGACTTGCAATGTGAAGCCAAACCATGTTCATTCAACGGTATTCATCAACCATCGCTTACAAAGGCTTTCCCTGAAGATTCTGACATGTATATCTTTTCATACTTCTACGATCGTACTTCTCCACTTGGGATGCCATCATCATTCACAATCGAAGAATTGAAGGATATCACCCAGGCTGTATGTAAAGGTGCCGCCAGTTGGGCTAAGACCTTCGTTGGTAAACAGATTGAAGAATTGAAGGATGAGCCTTATTGGTGTAGCGATTTATCGTTCATCACAGCCATGTTACATACTGGGTATGACATTCCTTTGAAGAGAGAAATGAAGACTGCAAAGACTATCGATGGAAATGAATTGGGATGGTGTCTTGGGGCATCCTTACCTTTGTTGGATAAGAACAATAAGACTTGGAAATGTAGAATCGAAAAAATTGATAATTAGAGATTTTAGTTAGTCTAGGTACCCTTAATAGACCATATTTTTATACGGATCCAGAGTAGCTTGCTCAATGTAGTTCAGTATAACAAAGGTATAAATTAATGCAATTTTTGGCATATCTCACTTATTTCAACGTCAACTCGAGAATCCTCGTAGTTAAAGAATCAAATTTACAAAATACACTTAGAGAATGTAATAAATGGTTTTAGATGCCAAGGAAATGCCCGTCGTTAGAATCACCACTGAATATAGTTCACAATCCTTCCTTGGCAATTCCTTACATGAAAAAGAAGATCTCTTCCACGCAACCCCACATTGAATGACAGATAGGTGAAGGATGAATTACCGGGATTGTAAGAATTATTTTAATTTGACCCAGTATGACTTGCCCACGATGGATAAAGATGATTCCAGGGATACTAATTACCTTCTTTCGGAGAATATCCGCACGTAGCTCCTGGAAAAAGGAATGAAATTTGGTGGAAACCAATTTCGGTAATTCCGAAGATTTGGTGTGGGGAGCGAACGAAAAAAATTGGTGGGGGGAGGATAATTTTTCGGAATTTCCGCAATCAATTGAAACGACGGCGACAAAGTTTGTCGGAGTTTTTTGTAAGGGGGATTGAGATCCGGAGAAAATAAATTGAAAGTCATGAATGAATTTGTTTCTTGATCGGTATATGCCGACAGGTTATTAGTCTCTTAAAACCTTAGCTATTGATCTGTAAGCTCTATGAAACAGGATAGCAGGAACTAAGATTCAAGATAGAATGTCGTAATGCAGCTAACCAAGGATGATGAACTAATGATGTCATGTAGAAAATGTTGCACTCCCATACAAATAGTGATACATAACGGAAATTGATCAATTTAGATCAATTCTTTATTATTATTTTTTCAAAAACAAAAACAATCTCAAGTAAATCCGGGTCTAGATTAACTGTTGCAATACAACATAGTGAAAGGTGACACAAAGAATTTATTGTAATTGAGCCAAGAAGATGTGGTAGTGGCATTATATATAAGAAACAAGTTTCCTCCAATGTGATCAGATAGTTTATTTTTGTATATGTGATGTCATAACAGTAAGATCGGTTATTAGATATTGTGTCGTTTGAATCGTTTACCAAGGTTTAATAAGCGACATTTCCATTATTAATTTTATTACAAGGAGGAGAAATAAGGAATCATTGGTTAATTAATTATACGTTGTGTGTTTTCCTTATACGAAGTGTGTTAATTTTCACAGCTAAGATTTTTTAATATTATAAATACAAACGACATTTTCCAATCACACCCAAAAAAAATTCTACAAATTCGATGTCGGCTTCCCTTTCAATTTCTCCATCGACAAATACTTTTACAACGCCTTCATCATCATCAAGTATATCTTCAACAACAACAAGAGTTAACACAGTTGGTCAAAGGGTATATCCTGTACTAGACAGAAAGAATAGAAGATTAAGTAATTATAGATTTCATAGAGATACCGCAAACACACCTACTATGTCGCAAGAAACTTACCAACATTCGCACTTTTCAGGTCAGCAGCCAAGACTGCTACCCAATCAAATTCACCATTCTCAATTAACAGAACAAATTAATAGAACATCACATTCCAATATCAACAATGCTTTCTCATCAAAACCAAAGTCACATCTTAATATAGAAGAAAGATCGAATTCCACCGGAAGTGCAACTAGTACGTCCTCCGAATCGGAATCATCAAGTGGATCTCAAATACTAATGAAACCTATTGAACCAGATAATCAACTTCCAATATCTGCGCATTCTCAAATAGCACCACATCCTATACTTCAACCACTGCCATATCATGTAAACCCGTTTGCAACTAACGCTCCTACTACGACCAACACGTCAAGTTCATACCAACGCAAAAATAGCGTCAAGAAATTCACTCGTCGCAGTACTTCTTCAAGCATGAGTAGTTCACCAAATTTTGGAAATCGCGAAGAACCAAAAATTCATTCCAAGTTATATTGTGAAGAAGTCGAGCAATTAAAAGGGTTGACTTCTCCAACAACAAAAAATGCAGCCAAAGAAGCTTTGTGTAAGTTAAGTTCTGATGATTTACGTTCTGTTAGGTCGCACACTGAATTGGCGGAAACTGCGAATGGTGTTAGAATGTTAGCTAAGAATTTATTGAAAGCAACTATTCAATTGGATGTTAGAACTATCATGATTGTCACAAAGGCAAGAGATAATTCACTAATTTATTTGACAAGAGAGATTGTAGAATGGTTATTAACAAAAGATAAGGATATTACTGTATATGTTGATGCCAAATTACAAAATTCAAAAAGATTTAATGTTCCAGATATTGTTAGCAAATTCCCCAAAGCAAGGAACTTTCTTAAGTTTTGGACAAAAAAACTTGCACTAAAAACACCAGAAATTTTTGATTTAGTGGTCACATTAGGAGGCGATGGTACAGTGCTTTATGTTTCCAATTTGTTTCAAAGAGTTGTTCCTCCAGTTATATCATTTGCTTTGGGATCCCTTGGATTTTTAACAAACTTTCAATTTGACGATTTCAGAGAGAGAATGACCCATTGTATAGAAGCAGGAGTCAAGGCCAATCTCCGTATGAGATTCACTTGTAGAGTTCACAATGCAAGTGGAAAATTAATATGCGAACAACAAGTCTTGAATGAACTAGTTGTTGACCGTGGTCCATCTCCTTACGTTACCAATTTGGAATTATTTGGAGATGGGTCACTCTTAACAGTTGCTCAGGCTGACGGTTTAATCATTGCTACCCCAACTGGATCAACTGCTTATTCGTTATCAGCAGGTGGATCCCTTGTCCATCCTGGTGTCAGTGCAATTAGCGTTACCCCCATTTGTCCACATACATTATCATTCCGTCCAATTTTATTACCCGATGGTATGTTTTTGAAAGTGAAAGTTCCTGATACTAGTCGTTCAACTGCGTGGGCTTCATTTGATGGGAAAGTCCGTACCGAATTATTTAAAGGCTACTATGTTACAATTCAAGCTTCACCCTTCCCATTCCCTACTGTGACATCCTCCAAAACCGAATATATCGATTCCGTTAGTCGTAATTTACATTGGAATGTTAGAGAACAACAAAAACCATTCAGTTCATACCTCACACCCGAAAACCAAAAGATGTTGAGACAAAACTCAAATTCTCTCCCTGGTATTGACAATTTACATATAGAAGAGAAATATGATATAAATTACAGCGAAGATGAAGATGAAGATGAGCAACCAAATGTAGATATTGGTCAGAACAATACCAGTAGTTCGACTAGTGAGGAAGAAGGGGAGATGGAGTATTATATCCCTCCTGGTGATGGTACCCTGACACCCATGAATATGAGTTACAATTCCGTGGATGATCGATGTTGTTATGCCCATCCTCATGCGCGTATCCATTTGAACGGACAGAGATATTAATGAGAATTTACAAAATTATGGGCTTTTAAAGGAATTCGGATGTTTATTTGGTATGGCGATTGATGATTTATGCAATTTGACGCCGCTGGTTTATGAGGTGGTAGTGTCTAGTATATTTATGCATTTAGTTTATATTTTAGTAATGATATAGTAATAATACATTTAAGTAGTAATTATTTATCCAAAGTATATTATACTTCATGGAGGTTTACTCCTCGTTTGTCGTGTTGTTTTATTAGTTTGTTGTTGACAACTACTGAGACTTTTGTTGCAAACCATACAGAATTTCATCAACCTCGCGAATTTTGTTTCTCAATTTCTTCGGAACCGTTGGCAGAAACTTTAAAATTCTGAAATACTGGTTTACGATTAGAAAATGGAAAATCTAAGCGCAAGCTACCGCGGGGATTGGCGATTCTTCAAGTTTCTATTGAAGTGTGTGAAGAATTCGAAGAATTGTTATCTCTACTTTAGTAAATGTTTAGATTGTTACGTGGGATTCCTTTGACATATTTGAGTCAGTTGAGAGTCCCTCCATCAATCAATAGTTTGGTCATCGAGTCTCCCCATTCGGTAAACTTGCACGGCATTGAATAATATTATCAAGTTAGAGAGCTTTCTTCTGTCCACAGAAAAGGGTTTTGCAGGTACTTTTTCGTAATCTTTAGAAAGATTGCAATTAAAATATGTCAGTGGATTTCAAAATTATACTCCATCCAATGACGCTGTAGGGTCTTGATTTCCTCTAACTCTTAGCTTATTTAGATTTAGCGCATAGTCAATCAATTGTCCCTTGATCAATTCAATTTCCCTTAATCGTTGAGAACGCTCCAGATAGATCCACCATTCCTACCAACAAATGGTATACCCCGAATTCTTGATAGATTTTGCTATCTCAAGCAATCCGAGATATTCTGTACCTAAATTGTTAGTTCATTTGTCTCCTAACAGGAATTGTCTTGTTAATTTGTCTAACTTCACACGTCTCGAAGTTGTATTTGAGGCAAACGAGTAGATACCCGGGTTTCTCATGATCCTTGGAATATTAATTGTATCAGCAGGATAAGGGTGTTCTCTAAGGGTTATTCCTTAAGTATAACTAAATGAATCATCCAGTCCATAATATTTCATCAATTAAACTTCTCCAACTACCAGAATGTTTTGAGTGGTTGAATGTCACAACCTGAGACGTCATTTGAATCGCACGATACATTTGATCCCAAATAACCTGGAATATATTGATCTATCTAGCATAAGGATTGATCAGGGCTCATGAGAGATTTTTCATTTCATTAACATACCTATATCTTGGTGAATGTGCTATTAGGAAGCGCAAAGCCAATATTTTCCTCCTTCGCTTGAGTTCTTGACTCTTCTTGGAAACACATTAGAGTACGGAGATGTAGAATATTAAAGGAGATTTCTAACCTTGCAGGCCTTGAAGTATTGTCCACCGATAGATGGATAAGGGTTAGACATTGACGGTTCCACTATCGGAACTTCTTGGGTTAATTTCAAGCGAGTTGAATGGTTTTATTTTCGATAACCCATCGAAGATAAAAGCTATCAACCTTTATCTGAATCATTTTGAAAGAGGAGCACGGAAATCTTTGCGAAATCGTATAGGTTATATAGTAGTCATTCACGTATGATTATCCATTGAGTCATCTTCCATTTACTTGGTATTTAGTGCAATAACCTCTATGTTAAGGCTATTGGCAATTATCACGTGAAGGTCGTGCGGAACTGTTAAAATTGCTTTTTGTGGTTTTTTTTTCTTTTCTTTTTTGCTCTTTTTGCTTTCTTTCTTTTTGTTCAATTTTTTTTTTTTATAAAAAAAATTTTTTTTGTATAAAAAGTTGAACATCACAATTCTTTTTCTTTTACAACCAAGAAAAGACAAAGACAAGACTTTAGTATACTATGTCTGATATTAGTAATCAAATGAACAACTTAAGCGTTCAAGATAGTCAACAACAGAAAAGCCAATATGTTCCTCCTCATTTAAGAAACAGACAACAACAACAACAACCACAATCCAACTCTTCTTATAACGGTGGTTCTGATCGTGGCGGTTACTCTTCTTATGGAGGTGGCTACAACGACAACAGAGGTGGTTATAATTCTTACAGAGGCAACAGCAACGGCCCAAGATACGGTGGCTACAACAACACCAGAAGTGGTGGATTCGGCGGCAATAGACGCGGTGGATTTGCTGGATCTTCTAGACCTGCTGCAGGTGTAGGTAGATGGGTTGATGGCAAACATGAACCAGCCCCACGTAACAGCCGCGTTGAATTGGAATTATTTGGTGCTCCTGATGAACAAGCACAATCTTCTGGTATCAATTTTGATAATTACGATGATATTCCAGTTGAAGTTAGTGGTAATGATGTCCCAGAACCAGTTACCGCCTTTACTGCTCCTCCTTTAGATCCGTTATTAGTTGAAACTATTGGTTTAACTAAATTTACCAAGCCTACCCCTGTCCAAAAGTACTCTGTTCCTATCGTAGCTGGTGGTAGAGATTTAATGGCTTGTGCTCAAACTGGTTCTGGTAAGACTGGTGGTTTCCTATTCCCAGTTTTATCTGAGTCTTATGCAAATGGTCCAGCTCCAATTCCTGAAGCTACTGGTGCTTTTTCATCCAACAAGAAATACCCAACTATTTTAGTTATGGCCCCAACAAGAGAATTAGTCTCCCAAATTTATGATGAAGCAAAGAAATTTTCTTACAGATCTTGGGTTCGTCCTTGTGTCGTCTATGGTGGTGCTGATATTGGGGCCCAAATTAGAAACTTGGATAAAGGTTGTGACTTATTAGTTGCCACTCCAGGTCGTCTTAAGGATTTATTAGAAAGAGGTAGAATTTCCTTAGCCAATATTAAGTATTTGGTTTTGGATGAAGCCGATAGAATGTTAGATATGGGTTTCGAACCACAAATCAGACACATTGTTCAAGAATGTGACATGCCAGATGTTAACGATAGACAAACCTTGATGTTTTCTGCCACCTTCCCAAGAGACATTCAAATGTTAGCACGTGATTTCTTAAAGGACTACATTTTCCTTTCCGTTGGTAGAGTTGGTTCTACTTCTGAAAATATTACTCAAAAGATTTTATATGTTGAAGATGATGAAAAGAAGTCGGTTATTTTAGATTTATTATCTGCTGATGATGCTGGTTTAACCATTGTTTTCACTGAAACCAAGAGAATGGCTGATAACTTAGCTGATTTCTTATATGACCAAGGTTTCCCAGCTACAGCCATTCATGGTGACAGATCCCAATACGAAAGAGAAAAAGCGCTTGCTGCTTTCAAGAATGGTCATGCTCCTATCTTAGTTGCTACTGCTGTTGCTGCTAGAGGGTTAGATATTCCAAATGTTGCACACGTTATTAATTATGACTTACCAAGTGACATTGATGATTATGTTCATAGAATCGGTCGTACTGGTCGTGCAGGTAACGTTGGTATTGCCACTGCCTTCTTCAACAGAAACAACAAGAATATCGTCAAGGGGTTGGTTGATTTATTGTCTGAAGCTAACCAAGAAGTACCAGATTTCTTGACTAAGATTGCTAGAGAAGGTTCTGGTTACGGAAGTGGTCGTGGTGGTCGTGGCCGTGGTGGTCGTGGCTCTGGCCCAACTAGAGATTTCAGAAGAAGTGGCAATTCCAATTCCGGTTGGGGTAACTCATCGTCATCCTCTGGTGGATGGGGTAATTCTTCATCTTCATCTGGTGGTTGGGGTAATTCTGGTAGTAGTGCTGGCAATGCTGGTGGTTACAACAACAGTCGTGCAAACAATGATTTCAACTCCAGTTATGGTAACCCAACTTCCAACTCTTGGTGGTAGATTCGTGGTACCAAGGAATTTGGTTGCTTTTTTGTTGATTTGTTTGGCAATTTTTTCTACCACTACTATTGCTACCCTGCTATAACTTCTACTATTTTTTTTATTTATCGATTTTAATTAACTCCATGTCTCGATCTAACACAAGAAAGAGGAAAGAAAGATTGTTTTCAATATATTTTACCATTACCATCGTCATCATATCATTGGTTACCTGTCATATTAGATTTTTTTATTCACAATTATTATTATTTTTCCGTTTGTTTTATTCCATTTTGTTTCATTCATTTGCATTAATTATTTTACTTATAACTTTTGATTTATTTTCCATTTTTTATATATTGAGTCTGTTGACTTTTTGCTATGTTAATGCTTTTACACCATCACGTTTTGCTGTGCACTTTGATAAGAATGAAATATGAAATTAATGGAATTCAAAACAGAACAAAGAGGGTTTAACAAACATAGACGCAAAGCTGAAAATGGACCACATGAAAAAGAAAAAGAAAAAGAATGAAGAAAGTATATGTGTATTGAATTAAATGTTCATTTTATTAATTATTAGATCTTTTTTTGGTTTTCTTGGGTTAGTTGTTGTGTTACATCAATTTTTTATTTAATGTTTTTTTTTGTTAACGATTTACTTGTTAGCAAAGAAGGAAGTTTGTTTTATTAAATTTAATAAGGATTTAGACATTGGGTTATCTTATACAGTTTATTACATCTATATATATATAATATGTTCTTTCTATAGTATCTTGGTATTTATTAAGTTAATATATCAAATCTATTGAGTTCTTCATTTATGGTTTGTTCGTACCTTGCAATCAAATCTCTTTTGTCGAGATGTAATCCAGTAACAAATCCGGTTGTTTAAAGAAAAATATGCACGTGACACAAATCCTCGGAATGAGAATCTTTGACAGATCCTTGAAAAACACACAGTACTTGTTCGTACTTTAATCCAGTTTCAGGAAGCACGTATCCTATCTAGCCAGTCGAAGAGAATGGCGTTGGTAAAACTGAATATAAACATTAAGAAGTGGGTGATAATCCTAATATCACTCAGCTGTATATATTACCTAATTTCCTCCCTTGCATCGGCAGGACCCAAAATTCATCATCGAACTGAATTCAATTCACCAAAACTACAATTAATTAAAGAATTAGAAAAACATAGCAATTGGAAAAAAACAGGACTCAACTTCCAGCCAAATCATCGAGCATCCCTACCAGTTGAATCCACATTACGTCATCAACTCTCTTATCAATTTCCGTATGACCCTTCCAAACCTTTTCCAAAATTTATTTGGCAAACATGGAAAGTTCCATTAGATTCAGAAGATTTTCCAAAGAGGTATAGACGATTTCAAGAGACTTGGGAGGAAAACAATCCAAACTACAAACACTACGTTTTAGCTGATCAAGAATGTGAAATTATGATTAAGAACCTTTATGCGACGGTTCCAGATGTAGCAAATGCCTATAAACTCATGCCAAAGAGTATTCTCAAGGCCGATTTTTTCAGATACCTCATCTTATATGCCCGCGGAGGTGTTTATTCAGACATAGATACTGCTAATCTTAAACCCGTTGATGAATGGGCATCCAACAAGCCTACAATTCTGAATAAGGTAAATAACGCAGGTTTGGTAGTAGGGATAGAAGCAGACCCTGACAGACCAGATTGGAACGAATGGTATGCACGTCGTATCCAATTTTGTCAATGGACTATTCAGCTGAAGAAGGGACACCCTATGTTACGTGAATTAATTGCCAAGATCACCGAACTCACCTTAGAAAGACAAGGGAGTGGGAAATTGACACTGGTGATGGGAAAAGACGAAGGAGGAGATATCATGGACTGGACCGGACCAGGAATATTTACAGATATGGTGTTTGAATATATGAACAATATTCTACAGACTCCTGAAGCATTCCAAACTCATAATTATGAAGTTTTGGTTGATTGGAAATTATTTACCGGAATGGAACAACCAATTGCAGTTGATGATGTGTTAATTTTTCCTATTACTTCTTTCAGTCCTGATGTTAATCAAATGGGAGCAAGACCATCATCGGATCCAATGGCTTATGTCAAACACATGTTCCTGGGATCTTGGAAGAATGATGATAAGGCTATGCCAGAGATGCAAGATATGAATCTATAGATACAAACTAATTTATATTGTGTACATATAATAACATCCGTTTCCTACCAATCTAATTGTTGAATAATCTTCTCTTTGCTGTCATGACTTTGCTTAGTTTCGTTTCTCGTTTTGAATTTGTTATAGAATACTGTACAGTCTAAATTATTGCAGTTATTTGCGCAAGTGTCCATCATCCCCATACCTGCGACCAGATTCCCGAATGAGTTATGCACGCAAGTTTTACATAAAATCTCCAAATCCATGTAGCGTTTCTCTTGATCACGAAAATTCATAACTGTATCAGTTACCAATTGCACTTCATCGCTAGCGCATTTTTGGCAGATCATTGAATTTTCCGTATCCAATTTCTTCCCACAACTTAAACATGAACCTGCGATTATGAATCCTGCTCCACCGAGATTTTTCCCGCCCGAAGGAGCTCGCGAAATCTTTTGGGTGAATTTAGGTAATTCTCGATACCAAGCACGAACATCGGCCCCTATTAAATTAAGAATCCTTTCCAAGGGAGGTATTAATACCCTAGTGATATAATATTCGTAGTCTAAAACTAAGGGATTGTCCGTATTGTACGACTTTATGAGATCTTCGGGCGTCATGACACGATCCTTGATTCTAGTTTTGGATGCATCCCGAACGACCACATATGCTACTCGTTCCTTATATTGTGGCTCTTGTCTTGCATCCTCTTCAACTTTTTTACTTGCAACTACTGCTCCTGGTGGGAGATATCTTTCGTCCTTATATGTTCCATATCTAACTTCTTTGGCGAAACAAAAATCCTGGATTGCAATTCTATTGATTGAAATCTTGTAGAATTGCTTTAAGATATATTCTTTCACTGTTGATAAATTCTTAGTTTCAAACAAGATGCGTAGCACCTTCTCTGTCATTTTCTGCTGCGCAGGTATCCCATCTCTTCTAACGGTTTCGATTCCCTTTGCGTCAAATTTAGGTACAATTTGATCCTCATATTCATAAGCATATCCTACATACCGCTTCTTCGTTTGTAATATACCAGGATGATACACTTTCTCAAACTTCAATTTGATCGGATCGGGGAATAAACTGGTAATATAGTCGGCAATTCGTTTACCTAATCTAAATGCTTCTTCTTTAGTTTTCCCAGGAAAATAGACAAACAAGGAATCTGTATCTCCATAAACAACTTTGGCACCATCAAAGCCCTCTCCCCCTGCCTCGATTAATTCAATCGACCTGTTCAATATTTCTCGGCCAGTTGAGACAATAGCATCTGAAATATCAGAATTTGGCATCCTACCAGAAAAGGTAGCCGACGTGTACCCGTAAGTAACGTTCGCAATTAATTTTAAACCCAATTGTCGAGAATTATACAATTTCGTTAGTTCCAGATCATCCTTAAACGATTTCATCACAGTCTTAACCTTGATTCTTAGGTTGAGAAATTCTTCTAACATTTTCGCAAGGATTGATTTTCGAATATGACTCTTCACAAATACATACCCATTTGGAGAGGTTGTGATTGCGTTATCTTTGCGTAAGAGATCAAGCAACCCTGGCGGAATATTGTGATTTTGGAGATATCCGATATTATTCTTGCCTGGTTTGAAATTCTGGAGTTTTCCAATTATGGTTGAATAACAATAGTTGTATGCAATCATGATCAGTGGGTATAAAGATTGAAAATCAAGCACGACTAAAGGTGATTTATAAAAGTTAGCTATTGGTTCCAAAATTAATGGTATACATTCAATAGGCTTCATTTGATGGACTTGTTGCTTTGAGGGAGAATTCAATAAAATGCTTTCAACTTTAGTTAATCTCGCCAAGATTGATTCTACTTTATATTGTGATCCTCTATAAAAATTTGAATTAAAATCTATCCCAATTAATCTTGAATGTTCCACATTTCTTGTAATCAATTCCTGAACTTCAATAATCTTCAATGTCAACTGAACTCTTTTCATATAATACTTTAAAACCACCACTACGTTGCTAAATCCACCACTACTTAACCATTGCGTTAATTGGTAATTCAGATATTTCGGAATAGAATGATGTAGAAGATGATATACTGTATTCTCAAGTGTATAACTCGTCAAACTCTTTTCCTGTCTCAAGATTCTCCATACATTCAACATATGGCGACCATTTATTTCGATATTGGATGTATGCGTATATCCCCACCGATCACCCAATTTCCCATTACTCTTAAACGTCCCACGGCTTAGATCCGACAAGATGTTTATTTCAAATACATGACGAAGTCTTTCAATAAGATATCCCCATGACATGGATATGATTTCATAGCCGGACAAAATATCAGGATCGAATAGTTCAACAAGGTGGACCAACCGAGTGATCATCTTAAGCTCGTCATCAAACACTTCGATATGCAACCCTTCTAATGATAGAGAAACTTTCGTCATAAAAACAGCAGATAAATCATTAGTGGGGTTAAATATCAATACACCGGCTTTATA
Source organism: Hemisphaericaspora xylofermentans (assembly GCA_002105455.1). NCBI lineage: Eukaryota > Fungi > Ascomycota > Pichiomycetes > Serinales > Debaryomycetaceae > Hemisphaericaspora > Hemisphaericaspora xylofermentans. The sequence goes on along the minus strand of NDXA01000029.1, from coordinate 110,717 downwards.
ATCACATTGACTAAACATCAAATTGTCATCTTGATAAGAATAGAATATCACTTGAATAGGATCTCGCAATGGATCTACCTTAAGTTTCGCGTTTGGAGAATTGGCGTGTAATTCCATATGAAAATTACATAATGAATTAAATCCATCGGGTCTTCTGGTCAACTTTTGTGAATTGTATGAGAATTTGAAATCATGTGATTGGGTTATACCCGGCTCGATTTGGGATCGATACTTGATACGTCTACGAAGATCTCTTTCTTCTTGGGTTTCAAGCCATTGTGAAATTTCTTGTTTCAGTGGTGGTGTTGGGAGGTATTGCCAAGTTACAAACTCTCTCTTTACTGGTAGTTTCTGTTTCCTTTCTAGAGAATGAAGAACCTTCGACATTTGGAGATATTCAATCAGTGGATCATCCTTTAATGGTACCATTATCTTTTTATTGGCGAATATTAATGGTCGCGGAGGAAAATCCGACTTCTTGTCATAGAATGGGTCCAGATAATTCACCTTCGGTATCCCAGCATTGTCGAATCCAGAATCAAAATTTTCGGGTAATAATCCATTTGGCATTAAGACTTCGTATGTATTTTCACCTATAGTCAACCCTTTCAATGTTTCTTCTTCCTTCGGAGTTGGGCTAAATGAAAAATCGGAAATACTTTCTAATCTTGACAATCCATTAGTGATTGGACGTTGAGTATTGTGGATCTTCCGTTGAGTCATAGATCGTAATATTTCCTCGTCAAATTCATGCAATTGGGTGATATCTATCTCAGACCTGTCACGTTCCTGAACCTCTTGTGATGGGACCAGCTCTTCAACGGCTTCCGATTGAATATTTACTGTCTTCACCTTGTCCTCTTCCTCCGATTCTGAAATTTCAAAATCAGACCATGAAGACTTTGATAGATTTGCCTTAAGTGCATCCTCATCCTCTTCCGTCGGTGCTGGCTGGGGAGTGTGGCTAACCCTCGGAGTCATACTAGCAGATTCGGTAAAGCTAACACTACCCCGAACCGCACATCCATTGTCCGGGGTAGAAAATAGACTCTCATAATCAGTCCATCTCAAAAGGTCATCACCAAACTTCATCTCCTCAACGCTAGCTATAATATCCTTTTCATAATCTACCAATTCAAAGGATGTCTTAAATTCGGCCATTACAACGTCATTATTCTTGATGTATTTCCTTGAAATATTGTCCCAATTTCGAAGATCATTCTTTCCCGTTAATTGAATCACATAATCCAATAGTTCATTCAATTGTGTTTGGTTTGACCAATCGGTAGTCATATCAGTACCAAAATACGATATTTTATCTGATGTGGCTAATAAATCACCATGGAGGTTTAGATTAGAGCCTCGAGTTTCACATTGATATTTCAAATCGTTGTAGATTTGTCGAAGTGAGGATAAATAGATTCTTGGATGTCCATTTTCGTCGTATTTATACCCATGGCTTATTTTATTGGTTGTGTTCAAATCTTGAAGATATATGTCGTATTCTTTTCTTTCAATAAAGTCGTGATGGATATGTCGTGGGACTTGCCATGATCGATTAACTATACTACTTGTACTTATGTCCAATTCTAATACTGATTTTCCAATTCTATTGTATGGAGATGTCGAATTTTCGTATGTATCGTTGTGTAGAACATTATCATGTTTGATTAAATTAGCTAAATATTTTGCTAATGTATCCAATTGATATTGTGAATATGCTGTTGATCTGTGGATAGGTGGTATTATAGGAGATCGAAAATATACTCCATGTTTTGGGTTTGGTCCTTGTTGGATATGATTTGTATCTATATTTATCCAACCGCATCCAAACAAATTGAAATCAGTCAAAAATTGTAATAAGTACGGTATATGTGCTTCATATACATAATGTGGCATTGGTTGTCGAGGAATTCTCTCATCGGTATTGGCTTTGTCTATATTGGTTAAATCTAGTTTCATATCATGGAATAACTTCGCTAATCGAGTTTTATAATTTGGAGAAAGCAATGAAATCTTGTAGTACAATTTATATCCTAATTGGAATCCGTATATCGGCACTCCTTTACATATCGATATGCTGGCGATATATCGCCGTTTTGATAATTCTGATCTGGGATTGGCAGTAGTTACCGCTGCCGATTCCTCGCCGTCGTTCTCTTCCTCTTCCTCTTCCTCTTCCAAATCATCGTCTCCATAATCAGTCACAGGAGTTTTCTTTCTTCTCCTTCCTCTTTTACTTTTATATGATTCTTTTAATTCCTTTTCTAAATAATTGATGATTATATTTATATGATTCTTTTGATTTATTTTCAAATTGTTGGGATTCTCATGACAATCCACATAAAGATATGGATAGAAATTATGAATATGAATTAACGTATTGAATACCAATGAAGAAGAATCTTTATGTACTTTCTGTCTTTTATTCTTCAGTGGAGATAGGGATATTTGCTGTGGACTAATTGATATAGATCCATATATACGAATAATGGGTACTTGAGATACATTACTGTAATATTGGTCTAATTTAGTGGGGAAAGATTGATAACTATCATAATCATTTATTTGGACGCGTATTGTAGAATCATCATAGGGTGCAGTGGATGGATTTGTAGCTGCTGTTCCTGTAGCAGTCGTATCTGCATAACTGTATGTATTAGTTGAATCATCCATGAATTGTGATACATTGATGTTCTTAACTATGAGTTTAAGTTGGTTGTAAAAAAATGAACTTTGGTTTCGCCGTTTCATTTTTGTAGGTTTTAAAGAACAAAGAAAAATGTTGACTGCAAAGGATTTATCCACTTCGCAAATAATTCTTATCTATATACTTGATAAACCAAATGAATAACTCTTATATGGGGGTTTACCTTTCTGTTTAAACTATTACTAGGTAGAAGTAGATTTCAGTAATACTATCGCTATAGCCTATTAATGGGATCTTCAATAGAATGATGAATGCAAATGATACAATTCTCAAGAAAACTGCAATTCTTCTATCATCGTGCCATATTCCGGATTTGTTGGATTAGCTTCTATTTGACAAGCCTTATTTGCCTTTTTCGTATAATAATATAAGGTTTAGATTCATTGAAGATCCGAAACAGAAATAACTTGATTTGCTGCAAAAAATCTGCGAAAAAACTGGAAAAACATTAATCACGATGAAAAGGTTGAATCTTCCTTGAAATATTAAGTTAATTTGATATTAAAGTAACCAGGCTGGTATCTCTACGGTCTCTATGTTTAAAGGAACACGTTAATCAATCGTATATTCTAATTTTATATCTGATTAATAACTTACTCTTCATGGTAATCTCATTTGGTTTACTGGGAAAACCGCTCCACAGAGTTAAATTCTCGCATTCATTTACCACACATTCATCATGAAATGGCCAATCACTTACTTGATATCAAAAAACTAAGTATTTAACTTTTATTCCTACATTCGGTTTCACAAAGAGTCACAGAAAGCATACATTTAATTCGGAGGTGTTTCTTTAAACACAACCTTCCAAAAATAGGCTTTTGCAGCTTTTCCACTGATCTTTTTGTGATAGAATTAAAGATTGAGTAACACGGTTGACCATATAATTCATGTAGAATACTTTAGTGTCGAAGTTTAAGTCGTTATGTTTTTTTTCAGATCTTTCACTAGAATTGCAAGCAGAGAGAGCAACAACATTCATATGATAGTGATAATTTAAGGGGTCATTATTGCTTTAAATTATTTGCAATTGCTAATACAAGGCGGATGATTTGATCTGAGTTGGACAATGTATGATCTATAAATCATGTTAAACATTTTTTACGAAACTGTTCCAAACATGAATTTTATGCCTCAATTATGAAATGAATGACGCGTTTTGTTTTGAAACAAAAGTCAAAAGTCAAAATTAAAACTGGAAACATGTACAGAAGATATCCCCGTTTACGCTTTTATCCAGGCAAAATTTTGTAACAAATGAAAAGAGTTTAATGACCATTTACGATCGATTGAACAAGAGGTTCTTACTCCTCTCCCGTAAGAGCTAATAAACACAATAGCGCGTTGTTTTGTGTTTGGACAAGCCAAGAGTTAATTTAGAAACCTATCGGAGAAAAAAAAACATTCATTTTTCTTTCTCTTAATTAATAATCGTAAATAAACACTAATTAACTTAACTTAACTAAAAGTCAAAGAAGAAAATTATTCAGGTACCGCCTTTAAGAAGCAACTAAAAATCGACAAGAAAAAGAAAATGGTTGAACGGCATTCGAAGACCTAAATTGAATAATTTACGATACTACGATATTTGGGTGATGGCGGAGTACAGATGTGTCTCTTATGTCAAAGAAGTAACTAGTACGCAGTTAATAATTACGGCATACACGGTTGCTACTAAGCATTTGTAATGGAGAATAAGAACCGAAAAATCGAATGATTTTTCAACAATACGGCATTCAGAGAACAATATATCGGAAAAAGCCAAGACTCAATTCTAATGTGTTTCATACATTTACACAGTAGATAGGTACGATTACCACAGATGTATAATTAAGAAGAATAAGAAGACAGAAGAGGAGGACGAATGTTTGTTCATTAAGCGATTAATATTGCATTGCAGATAAAATAATAATCAAGCGCAAATGTTCTTATGTTGCAGCATGCATGAATGTAAAATTTCACTTTCGCTTGTTTCGGGAATGTCAAGAATTTGAACCTTCGATTGCTAAAATAATTCATGTGCATCAACTAAAATACTTGTAGAGGAGAAAGGGATAAAATAATCATATGATTCTGATATTTTGAGATGGATACAGGAAATTACGCCACTAGTATAGGTCGTGTTTTATGGGTTAGTAAGGTCAATTACTAGTATAGGTAGACAGCAATTTGAACGCAAATGAATGAAATGAACAATCACCTTGTTTTCAATTTATAGTTTTCACTTTTTAACACAGCAGAAAAAAGATTAAGTTGAAGTCAGATTATTTTTTATGCAAGCCTCATTTTCTTTTTACATTTTAGTAACCAGTAGAAGTAATTACAATAAGAGAAAATGTTTTTGGATAAGTTTACACTACCCATATAAATTTATTTACTAAGGCGGTAACCAAAATTACCAATTTGCTTAACATACACAACATAGGCACTTAATAATTAAATTTATATATGGGTCACTTGTAAGCTCATTACTGGTTATATATACGCTGCTTCATATATTTATAATAATTTATATTATCATTTTACTAAATACTAAAACGTACTAAATAAATGAATTCATTTTTCATCATATAAACCAAAATAGCTAAAACAAACACATTCATATTATACTATACACTAGGAACTATACAACGTACTATTTACTAGTTAGACAAGTCCACACACACACACACACACACATTCCTTTTGCTATTTACTATTATACATAGAAAACCTAAAACATCAGCACCATCATCATTAGCATTTTATAATATAATCATTAGATTAGATAGATACCAATAACTAGCATTTCCAAATGTCAAACAATATTAATAATGTTCAACTGGCTAATAGGACTCCAGATGATTTACCTATCAATGAGTTATCTTTAAATATTCAACAACCATCCACATTCAATAACAGACCACCTAGACCAATCGTATCTTCCCCACCATCATCATCTTTACCACCACTACCTCCATTACCACCACAAAAACAATCAACAGCCAGTGCATCAGCACCAGCACCTCCCCCACCCGCTCCTTTATCATCAGCATCCTCAACTACTTCTTCATCCTCCACGTCTCATCCTCAATTGAAAAGCGATATTCAAGCAAGATTAATGGCATTTCAACAACGACGTGCCAAATTGGGTCATTCAGAATCAAATACTTCTCAAGTTGGTTCTCCACCGGGAGGAGTGCAACAACAACAGCTGCAACCCGCTCAAACATCCTCAGACATACTTGAGTCTAGTAGTAGCGAGAAATCTTCAAGGCGTCAATCATATACAAATCTTAGTGAAAAACAATTACCCCCATTACCAACATCTGAGTCAGTTAGGTCATCTATTTTTAATACAGAAAAGATACTTCTGAGGGATTCTATTACAAGTTGTAGTAGTCCTGGGTCTCCAAGTTTATCTTCTCAAGATGCTGTAAGCCAATCAGGCACATTTGCTTATGGAATGCCAACTCGTGGTCATACTATTAGCGGTCGAATATCATCTCCTCCAAATGCAAGTCAACCAACTGTTGATTTAAAGAAGAAGCCTTCACTATCACAAAGAAGAGGGATGAAGTTAAATGTGGGAGATTTGGCAATAGGTAGCAATCCATCATCCCCATCACCAAGGGTATTGAGTCCTTCAATTCCTCTCCCAGAAGATCACACATTAGATCTCGGTAGTGCCACTTCCACATTAACCAATACCGCTACGTCCCCTCTTCGCATGCCTAGCAACAAATCTAGGCCAAGTTCGGAAATTTTCTTATCGCAATCGCCAATTGCGAATCAATTATCTGCAACACCTCATGAATTATCAAGAAGATTATCTGAACGTAAGAATAAACCAAATTTTAAATTAAATCTTGATACAATGGGTAATACGGATGTACCATTATCACGTAGTTCTAGCATGATAAGATCATCAAATCCAACATCAATCTCATCAGATGAAAGTACCCCAGATGAACGACAACAGAAACAACAGCAACAACAAAACGAATCAAAACAAGAAGATAACCAATCCCCAGCACAACCATCAAACCAACTTCATGGCCTTTTCGCAAACTATTCAAAATACGTCGACATAAAATCAGGTCAATTAAAATTCGCAGGCAAAGCTTCCCTCCACTCAGAAGGAGTAGACTTCCTGTCAGGTTCCTCATTCCGCATCTCCCTTGATGAACTAGAATACATTGAAGAACTAGGTCACGGGAACTATGGATCAGTATCCAAAGTCTTACACAAACCTACAGGGGTCTTAATGGCCATGAAAGAAGTCCGTCTCGAACTTGATGAAACTAAATTCACCCAAATTTTGATGGAATTGGAAGTGCTACATAAATGTAACTCACCATACATTGTTGATTTCTACGGCGCCTTCTTCGTGGAAGGAGCAGTATACATGTGCATTGAATATATGGATGGTGGATCTTTGGATAAGATATTCGGTTCCAATATTGGTATAAAAGATGAACCTGCTCTCGCATACATCGCCGAATCAGTAATACGTGGGCTTAAAGAACTTAAGGACAACCATAATATCATTCATCGAGATGTGAAACCAACAAATATCTTAGTCAATACCCTTGGAGAAGTCAAATTATGTGATTTTGGGGTGTCAGGAAACTTAGTGGCGTCCCTTGCAAAGACAAATATCGGATGTCAATCATATATGGCACCTGAAAGAATTAGGAGTATCACTCCTAATGACGCAACGTATTCTGTACATTCAGATATTTGGTCGCTTGGATTAACAATTTTAGAAATCGCAGTTGGTCATTATCCATATCCACCAGAAACTTATGATAATATATTCTCACAACTTTCGGCAATTGTTGATGGTGAACCACCAAAACTTGATCCTAAAATATATTCAAAAGAAGCTCAGATGTTTGTGAAATCATGCTTGAACAAAAACCCCGACCTGCGGCCTTCGTATGCTGCCTTACTTCATCATCCCTGGTTGGAGAAGTATTGTGGTCAAGGTGGTGATATTATTAGAGAAAGTGTGAGGAAGAGATTGGATGAATTAGAAGCCGTGAAGGATTCAAAAAAGGTGAATAATAGGAACAGTAGTAGGACAGCGGCGGTGCCACCACCTACAAGAGAGAATGTGCAGAGTTTGTTGAGAAGTAAAGTTAAAGCTCCTGCTTTGCATCGAGGTGGGTTGAAGAGTATAAATGCAAGTTTTCTAAATAAGTAGATTACAAGAAAGGAACAATCTTGTGTAGGTTTATTAAACATGTAATAATTACAAACTATATATAAAACTAAATTATTCTTCTTCTTCATTTAACATCTTTGACATGTATGGACCATCTAATTTATATCCTAATTTGGCGTAATAATTTCTGACCCCAACACCAGAAATCACACTAATCTTGCTAGATCCGTGTTCTTCCTTGGCGATTCTTGCGGCTTCTTCCATTAACAATGTCCCAAAACCTTGATGTTGAAACTTTCTAGGATCTCTTGAATGTAAAGGTACAACGGAACCATACACATGTAATTCTCTAACAATTGAGGTAGGTTGACTAGTAAATTCTTTTCTAAAAGTATACTTCTTACTTGCTTTTCTCAAACGTAATAACCCAATAAGAATATCTTTCTTTGGATCTTCATAACTCAAAAAGGTTTCCCAACCACCATTAGCATAATAATCACGCCTAATCAATTCAACTTGATCAGGTTGAACTTTATGATGAACTTCTTGAATACCAACTTCTCTTGTACGAACGTCACGACAACTAGTTCCAAAATCTTTCATTCTCGCAAGTGCCAATTCACGTAAATTCCCATTTTCAACCCCTGAAGTGACCAATGGCATTGGGATATCACGTTGGACACGATAAATACGAGTCCAAGGAGGTACGAGGGCCATAATACGGGCAACTAAATCAATCAAAGCATTTGCATTGTATGATTTATATAATCCCTTTTTCCAAAGTTCATATAACCCAGTACCTCGAATAACTAAAGTTGGATATAATTTTAAACCATCAGTTCTAAATTCTGGATTTTCAAAATATTCTTTAAATTGTTCTAAATCACGTTCCATTCCTACATTAGGTAAATCAGGCATCATATGACTGACAACTTTATATCCTGCATCCTTGGCCACTGCGAAGGTTTCACAAACGGCTTTAACTGTATGACCTCTATTAGTATCCCTGGCAACATCTTCATAAACTGATTGTACCCCAACTTCCAATCTAGTACACCCGTATTTTAACATATCACTCAAATGAGTTTCGGTACAATAATCGGGTCTGGTTTCTATGGTGATACCCACACACTTGGTTTGTGATTGTTGTGAGAACTCAATTGCTTCATCAATATCACGTCCATTAAAACCTGTCAAGGCATTATGTAATTGTGTAATGAATCCTTCTCTATATTCTTTAGCTAATGACATGAATGTTCCTCCCATAATGATATATTCTACTTTATCTATCGAATGTCCCAACTGTCTCAACTGTTCAATTCTTCCTCTTGCTTGTTCATAAGGATCATATCGAGCACGAATTGCTCTCATAGAAGTTGGTTCATAACCAGTATATGATTGTGTTGAATATTCGAAATCGGAATCAGGACCACCTGGACAATAGACACAGATATTCCCTGTATATGCAATATGTGGACATCTATGTGGTTTGCACATGACAGCAACCACGGCGATACCAGAAGCCGTACGCACTGGTTTGGCTTTAAGTTTTGGAATAAGGTATTTCTTGTAATTATCCGGAATGGATGATATGATGTCTGTAAGTCTAGGTTGTTGTTTAAGTTTGTATTTCTTGGAATAACGTCCCACTAGACCATTTAAGTTGATATCTTTGGATGATTTGAGAGAAGCGACCAATTCAAGTGAAATGTCGGCACAACATTGAAGAAACCTTTCTTTCTCTGGGGCAAGTTTTTGCTTACCTGGTTTTTGTTTTGCGACTGGCATTATGCTATGTGTGTTTGTCTATGAAGGACTGAGATGTTCCTTTTGGTTCAACGGTACTGATCATCTCATCACTATTCACTTTAGGAATAAGAAATAAAAATAAATTTTCTTTTTTTGATGGAACCTGTCGTGTAGTTACCATTTCGGAATTATACGCCAATTAGCAATTTCTTGAAGCAAATCACTTCACTTTCAGCGTTGCAGTAGACGTTAAGGCGAAATTAAGCACTGTGGAACAACTAACGAGTCAAGCCAATCAATTGAGAATTTAATCTATGTGCAGACCAGAAAACACGTATTTTGAGCACCTCAAGTCTAGCTGATTGATTTGAGAAGATGTTGGTGAGTATTAGTTACTTATGAAGGAAGATGTCTTTAACCAGAGATGAAAGTTATATACTGGTACCAGGATCTCTCTGGAAACTTGCTTTATTTGAAACCTTTGGTTGTTGACTCAACCCACCAAGGAATAAGTCTCATTTGTATTTGCAGCAAGAATTTGATCCACTACTTGAAAATGCATATGTGATCCTGTATATAAACAAGCAATTTCGAAGTATGGCAGATTGAAAAAAAATTTCATCAACCAATATCCACCTATTAGATACAACCCGCAACTGTACCACCACCAATGCTAGGATTAAGAACGCCTGTCCTCAGAAATGTTTGGAGGGGAGTAAGTGCCGCTCCTCTCCTTACTTCTACCACTACCACCACACTTATATCTAGATCATATGCCACTCCTGCCAAAAAGAAGAAATCAAACACCCCAGACATGGCCCAAATTCCTCTTACGTATCTTGGTGTCTTAGCCGACTTCTACACCCCACCAAAGCTCACCGACCACCCAATCACAAAATGGCCTCGTTTACTCGTGCGTCGATTGGCAATCTTTGCATATAATACATATAACATTGTTAAATTCAAACAAGAAGCAGGTGTACCAATTGAATTTAATAAATGGAAAGATGTTGCTATTGAAAATTATGTAAGAACGAATAAGGCTTTTGCTGCTGCTTGCAATTTACCTGTTGAAAGACAAGCCAGAGAAAGACATATTGCTCTGAATTTACAACATGTTGTTGGGAATGATGTTATGGCTGCTTTATGTAAACGTGCTGTTAGTTTCCCTGCTGGAATGCACATTAAATGGGACTTAGTTGCCATTACCGGTAACCCAAAGGTTATTTCATTTACTATTGTTCCAGATTCTGATAATATATGTTTATATGTTCAATTTGTCATGAAATTAGAAACAAAACAAAAGGTTGCGTTGAGTTCAGTTGCTCCTGGTAAAAAGAGTGAAGTTAAAGTTACTGAAACTGACAATATTGATTATTTGGTGTTTAGTATGAATCCAAGAACCGATGAGATCTATTTAGCCGGTAAAGTATTTGAAAGTGATGCTGATAGAAAGGTTCAACCAGATATGAGTTCTATAACTGCTCAAAAGATGAAAGAATTGACTGCTATATTTGGAGATATTTATCGTGAAAACCCAAAGAAAATCAAATAAACCAATACATCACCCACCACACCCCCATCATGTAGACTTTCTTGTATATAATACATAATAATATCTTATTTCATCTGATTACTTTATATTTTCAATCTGTTTATTTTGTTAAAAGTAGTAGAAGAAAACATTACAATATTTTTAATAATTAACCAATTTTATGTCCAAGAGTAAATTTTATGTGAACAACAATAATATCAAGAGTTTTTGAAAAAGAAATTGCAATTGGGCAATGTTCTTTTTTTGTACGAGAGTCCTTTTTAATTTATAGTTTTTGCAGCCAGCCTTTTTACCATCAAAGAAACAACAAATCATCATCATTCCATCATAAAAAAATCCTGATTCCCACTCAGTCCCCGTTTTCGAAACACATCATTCTTCCCATTGGCACTACCCCGATGTACAACTTCGTCCACATTCCAAATCGACCCAACACCTCCCATCAACGTTCCACTCTGACTTCTCGAATCACGTCTTCTCAATTCTTGTGGAGTGAGGATTATATCAGACAAACTACCAGGTACATAATCTTCTTCGAACCCATTCTCATCTTGGCCATCATCCTCATCGTCATCGAGGATGGCTGAATCGTGTTGGTCTTGGGAGCTGGAGAGTGAGAAACGGGTGGAGACGGAAGATGGAGGGATACTGTGACTGGATGAGAAGGATCGAATAATTTGGTTTGGGTGGGTAGAGGTGGTGGCTGCGGAAGACGATGAGATCGAGAAGCTACCTGAATAAGAATTGGATGTGAATATTTGTGGTGCTTGATGGAATTGTTGCAGTTGTTGCGAAAGTTGGATTTGTTGTGTTGGTGGTGGAGTGAGTGGAACTTGTTGGAATGCGGGTTGTAATTGTGATTGAGATGGGTGTCGACTTGATTGTTGAGGCAATTGTTGTAAAGATGTTGAGTATTGTAAAGGTGGGGGAAAGTATGAACCTGTTGATGAAGAAGATGTAGATTCTAATTTACCAAAAGAATTAGATCTGTAAGTATCCGGTTTAAATGGATAATTGTATTGTGATTGATGTTGCTGTTGATTGGTAGCAGCTCCTATATTTAGGAAATTTGCAATATTGTTTGAACTTGTTAATTGATTATTTGTTGGGGATGTACCAATTGAGTTTGAGAAACTTTCTGCGCGACCCATCCCCGTGGGTGGGGAATTATTATTGTTGGAAATATTCGCAGCAACTGAAGGAGCAGATCCAACGATAGTGAAACCAGTATTAGTACTTCCATTACTAGAACTATTAGCTGAAGTAGTGGTAGTTATACCAACATTATTAGGAACACTAGTAGTTGTGTAATTGAATGATGAAGATCTTCTATTAATATTCCTCAGTTGTGTTCCATTCCCATTCCCAGTATTATTACCATTATAATTTAACAAACTCTTTGAATTGATTCTAGTACCATCGGGTAAAAAATGGGCCAATGCACATTTTAATCCAAATTTACAATTACCCTTTTGAAAATATTTACAAGGTAATTTATCAGCAGCTAAAGAGCCATCTAAATTATGACTAAATGGACATGAATTACCTGCTTGACAAATCCCTTGTCTATAGAATTTACAAGGAACATGACTTAAGTTTTTGTTCGCAGTTGCTGTTGTTGAGGTTGATCCTGGAGGACCGGTGTTTGGAGGTATTTGGGGATTAATTATATCTAGGGAGTTGCTACTCATATTTTTTCTTGGTTGGTGGAAGGTGTGGTTGTGGTTGTGATGAGGATGATGAGAAGCGTGATGGTGATTATATTTATTGTGGTGATTGGTAGCGGTTGTAGTTGTAGTGGGGGTGGAAGTTAAAGTGCTAATTGAGGTATCTGTTATACCCATATGTTAATTATATTTATTATAGTAGTGTGATTATCGTATCTATTTATACATATATAGTTTATAGTTCAAAGGGTGTGTGATTAAAAATCTCCATGGGTGTAAAATACTGATAAGCTAAAATATGATTTTTGTGAGATTTCTCAAAAGATAAGAAGAAGCCAAAGAACGAAATAAATAAAGAAGGAATGATTTTTTTTATTTTCTACTTCTATTTTAATGTAAAATTTTCTTTGCTTAAAATCAAGAAAAGGAGGAGAATTTTAGAAGATTTAATAACTTACAACCACCACCACCTAATTACTTAATTTTTGCAGTTAAGGCTTCTATAACTGTGTATATAATGCTCTGTTTACTTCCACAGTTAATTTGTATGTGAGACTGTAATAATAGTAGTCGTTTTTCACAAACCCCGTTATTCTCTCATCTACGAGGCCATAGAAAATGAAAGCCACACCTACCCTTACCCACCCACCTGATCCACAACCACCAATGTATATAATTAATATTGTTATTATTATAACTATTAAGAAGTTATACATCAAACTCTTTAAAAATAAAAAGATGCTCTTATTAACTAGACCGGAAAGCCATAATCCTTAACTAGAAGTACCGCCTTTTCTTTCCCGTTTCCATTATTGTTTCCATATAATATTATTAAGATCTGATAGCAATTGTTAGGAAATTTCACGTTTCTCGAATAATTATTATGAACTGAATAACCAAACAAAGATAATGCAAGATCTAAAATCACATACCTTTCTTTGTCTAACAGTAACTTAGAATTATCCATTCTTTCCAGTATTGGATCAGAAAATGTGGCATGGTTGCAGATTTTACTTGTCATTAGCAATTTTTTATACTATATGGTGTTAATTACTATTACTAAAAGACAATCTATATACCACTATTAATATACAAACAAGACAAAAACAACTCTCTAACGACGATCAGTAGATCCAATACCTCTCTTACCACTGAACAAATGCTTAGGTAAGGCAGCAGTAGAATGACGATCACCTTCACCTTGTCTAGCCATTCTATTTCTTTCTCTTCTTTGAATCTTAGCCAATCTTTCAGCTTGTGATCTTAATGCACCATCAGCCAAACCATCGTTAAGACGATCAGATTGGTTAGCAGCGGCCTTCTTCTTGGTTAATTTAGCGGCTTGAATACCTTGGTTCTTCTTCAAGATATCAACTCCTGATAATGACTTACTTTCATTCTTCCTTGCCTTAGAGGCCTTTTCTCTTAATTTGTCAGTATCATAACCAGCATTGTACATATGTTCTTCCATTTCATTGAATGATTTCTTAACTTGATCTCTTGGCATAATAGCTTTGTTCTTTAAGGATTTTCTATTTCTTGCTTCAATAATCATGGTCTTTTGTTTATTTCTAATCCATTCAGCCTTTTCTCTAATTTCTTCGGTTTCTTCATCTTCTATATCGGAATCGGAATCATAGAACCCTTCTTGTTCTAATCTTTCTTCTTCTTCTTCTAAAGCTTGTAATTTAGCAGCAATATCTGGGTCCAAGAAATCATAAACATTCTTACCTTCAAGAACTTCTGGCATGATGTCATTCTTCCATTCTTCATCTTCTAATAAGTATTTATCCTTCAAGTTAATATTAAAGACACCAGCACCACCATTTTCAGCTTCAATATCTCTAGCTAACTTTCTTCTATTAGGATCATTGACATCAAATTTAGCCAATTCCTTGATGGCATCAGGAATATGTGGAGATCTATCAACATCATCACGTGCTTGTGGTTTAGCAACATGAATCTTATTCAAAACGTTATTGACACGAGCAGTACCCTTTAATTTTTGTTCAATTCTAGCCGTTAATAATTTTTCACAAGCTTGGTTACGTACTTGCATGACATTATCTTCTTCATGACATGATGCGTGCATGATTTCAACCCCAGGGAAAGTAGATAAAGAGTTTAATAATTCTTGTTTTTCAGTATCTAAATCTTCAGATTTAATGATATCGGATTTATTCATAACAATCATAACTGATTTGTTAGCAAATAATGGTTTAATAGAATGGAATAATTTAACTTGAGCTTCAATTGAGAAACCACACTGTTCAGAAAGATCCATGAAATATAAAACACAAGATCTTAAATGAGCAATAGCATAAATGGATTGCATTTCAATATTATTCATTTCTTCAGTTGGACGATCCAAAATACCTGGTGTATCAATAGCTTGGAACCTTAAATATTTATAATCAAAATGACCAACGTATAAACTCTTAGTTGTGAAAGCATAAGGTTGAACTTCAACATCTGCCTTGGTGATACATCTTAAGAAGGATGACTTACCAACATTTGGATAACCACAAATTAATAAAGTTCTCGTATTTGGATCAATAGATGGTAAACGACCCAAATGTTGTCTAACTTGTTCTAAATAAACCAAAGGATCCTTTAACTTCTTAGTAATAGTAGCCATTCTACCCAAAGCGGCCCTCTTTAATTGCTTACATTGATATAAACTCTGTCCAAACTTCAATAATCTTAAATAATCTCTTGCAACTTGTTCAATCAAAGTTTTAGCCTTTGAAACAGCAGCTAACGAAACTTTATAATGGTTTTTTTCATACAAGGTATCCATTAAATCACGATGGAAAGGGTGAACATCATTAATATTAGGAAATCCACTTAAGATATCAGTGAACTTTTCACTAAAACCTTCAGCTGTGAACTTCACTTTTCTCATATAAAATGCACGAATACGAGTAATTTTAAAACCTGGTCTAATAACAGTTGGGGTTTTTCTTTGGGTACGGTTCAACACGATATCCAACATATCGTTAGATGTTGGGACGGTTGGTATATCTTTCCATGAAAGTTGCATCTTTGGGGTGGTTATTACTGAGGTATAGGGGAGAGGTTGGGTGGTTGGAAAGGAGTTAAAAAGTACTAAATCAAGTAAATGGGAAAAGAAAATCGCATCGCTATAATATAATTTTTTTTTTTTTTTGCATAGCTTAGAAGAGCTCTTCTCTTCGCAACTTTTTTTTTATTTGATTTCTTTGTTTTCTTACTTGAAAAATTAAAAAAAAAAAAAAAAAGAAATCTTCATATTTTTCTCTTGCTCAAATACAGCAAGAAAAAAAACAAATACAGAGGGAAGATGCGGCTCAGTTTAGATTTCCTAATTTGGTCAAACACTTTTTTATTCTTAATTCTTACTGACATTCTATACACATATAATCACAATAACATATGTTAAAAATCAAAAAAAGAAAACATCTAGACAAGTCTACTCATTATGATGGTAAACTAAATAATTAGGTAATCCAAACACTTCATATCCCAATCTCTTAGCCATCTTTGCAAAGCCTTCAGTTTCAATCAAATGATAGAATGGGAATGATGGAAACATTGCTCCATCACGATGAACATCAGCCTTTACCAATACAGCACCTCCACCAACACCATCAAGTGCCATTTCAGTATTAACATCCCCATTAGCATCGTAAAAGTGGGCCATTAATGGTCTGTATGTAGCCATTTCAGCATATCCTTCTACAATAATCTCATCATCGGCTAATGTACTAGCAATCTTTAATCCTTCTTCTGATTCTACCCAATTGTTAAAATCATATGGACGGATGGAATCCTGTTTTGTGTCCTTATCGAAATATCTTTGATAAACATTTGCAGAAATCACTGGTTTATTGTGGCCAGCTAAATCTTGAATCAAAGTAGTTGGAGTCTCAACAATATCGGCATCTAACCACAACACCCAAGAAGTAGTAGGAGCAATAGTAGTGAAAACTAATGAATTTCTTGCTAATGCCATCATTGATCTTCTATCTTTTTGAACTTTAAACGCATGACGATCTTTTTCCGCTTGTGACTTTAAAGAATTAGAATCTTGTCTTAATAAAGTAATTTTTTTGAATTTCAATCTATTTTCAGCTTTAGATTGTTTCAAGGCTGATTCAAATGCCTTTAAAGCTTCATCACCTTCCTGAGTTCTTGGAAATATAAAACCAAGAGAAATCAAACTATGATCATAAGTCAACTTATTCAAATTTTCCCAATATTGAGGTAAGAATTTAGACATAGGAGTTAAGATCAATACCTCTTCCTTTTTGTTTAATGCATCAGGACTTGAAGATAATTTATTTAAATCATAATGAGAAATATGATTCTTTGGTAAATTCTTAAGTATGACTGAATCTCTATTTTGTTTGAACCATGAATTGGACTTTTTATCATAACTATACTTCACTTGGTTTCTGGATGATGACGATGATGAGAAGAATAAAAGATAAATGATGAAAATAATGGAAATGGGTGCTAATAATGCTAAAGGTCTTCTTCGTATATAATTGATATAATAATTCTTATGATAAATCATTTTTCAAAAACACGTATAATAGAATGAATTGTCTGGTTGTTGTCAAAGTGAGCAAGTGCTAATGAATTCTTATAAAATCTATCTGTTCCTTCCCAGTATATATATTACCTATAAAAAAAATCTCTATAAATGCTGTAGCTTGTATTATTCCTAACCTCTCGTTTTGTTTGAACCTTATAATTTTATTTGTTCAATTAAAATTTAATTGTGTCCTTTGAATGTTGTGTACTTCTTCTTTATTTTTATTTTTATTTTTAACTTTTCTTTCCAACATCGTTTGGTTAAAAAACTTCCAGTCGTGTACCTATGAAGAAAAGTTGAACACAATGATCTTCACAAATCGTCACCAAGCACGAACAATTTTACATTGATTTCAAGGTTATAACTAATTTGTCATCATACATTACGTATTCTAAATAGTAGAGATCAAAACAGTGGAAACAGTAATTTATATTGTAGAATTAAAAAAAAAGACACATTGAAGTAATTAACCAAATTTGGAAATAAAATAATAAGCCCAGCTTATTTGAAAACCTTACCATCAGCAATTTCTCTTTGTTCACCGTTGACAGTAACAGGTTCATCCCAAGCAAACATGTTGTTAACAAACTTCTTGGTTTCTTCATCAGCTGGATCCAACTTGGTGAATGCATATGATTCCCAATCTGGAGCAACATCAAATGCAGGAACATGATCTTGTCCTCTAACTAAGAAAGCACCAGTGATACCATTATTGTTGTTTTCACCATAAACAACCAAACAACCAAATAAGTACTTGGTAGAAGCAGATAATCTATTGATGAAACCACCAATTAAATTGTTAGACATAAAAGTCAAAGTCAATTCTTCATTATATTTATAATCAACCTTCCATAAAGACCATTCTTCAGGATCAAATTGATTTTCCCAAAACCATGGAATAGCAACCTTTCTAGTATCTTCATTAGAATAGATTCTCTTCCATTCGTCTAATGGTGCCTTTGGCTTACCTAAAGCTTCCAATGGATGCTTTGGCTTTGGTGCAGCAGCTGGTTCTGGTTCTGAAGCGGCAGAAGGAGCTTCTTTCTGTGGTGCAGCTTCCTTCTTTGGTGCTTGTTGTGGTTTCTTTTCCTTCTTTGGAGGAACATATTCAACAGGTTTATCTCTAAATTGATAATCTGGAATGAATTCAGCTAAATACTTAGAACCAATAATAGTCTTGAACCACCTAGTAGTGTTTGGGAACTTCTTTCTCCATTCCGTACCCCAAAGATTATCAAAACCTCTAACAAAGTATGTTGCAGCTAAAATATCAGCAAGAGTAATTCTTTCACCAACTAAATAAGTAAATTCAGCTAATCTAGCTTCAAACACTGGAATGGCCTTATCAAGGAAAGCTAAACCTTCATCAACTTGTTTCTTGTTGTATGGAACAGCACCTACAAGTGGTCTGAAAGTTCTAGCAATTGTTGGCAAAATTTCATGATTAACAAATGAAGCCCATTTGATAATTTGAGCATATTCAACAGCATTATTACCTAACAATTTAGATTTTGGATCCCCCAAATTAATCACTATTGAATGTTAGTTAGTATGACTGTCCCATACCCCTTTTTAATGCATCTATTCAAATCTATTGGTCAATTATATATCTCAGATTATAAGCTCTCGACATAATTTATTAAGACAGGGATAACTGTATAATAATTGAAAAAACTTCTCATCATTAAAACATCAACCAACAAAGGAATCCAATCAAATCATTAAATTAATACATACAATAAAGAGAAATTGCAATAACTTCGTGTAATTTCAAACCTTTTGGACCAATAAAAGCAGGAATCTTATCTAATGGGAAATATTTATGATAGGTGTCATCCTTTTCAGTAATCTTAACATCTAATCCAAAGTGCTTAATAAGTACCTTTGGGGTAAGACTTCTGATTTGTTGAGTTGCATATAATGTACCTTGAGACATTCTAGATTTATCTAAAGGATTCAATTGAATTAATTTATAGACGTCCTTCTGGCAAGATGGGAGGAATCTTGGAGGAAAATTTTTCATCCTGTTTGTTGATGGGGATGGAAATTGGAGTAGCTTTTCCGGGTAACTGTACCAAAAAATGGCAAGGGTTACTCCGGGATACCTTCGTATGATTGCAACAGTGAATTAAGCAACTACTCAGTAAACAGAACGCTGTAATGGGACAATGCAATCAAATGCTTTCGTAAATAGGAGGTGTAGTTAAGCCCAAAATCTGTATAGGAGACCCATGAAACAAGAATCTCAATAGCAACTTCCAGAGTTCTTTTTTCATATTGGCATTTAGTTCGTTAGGGAAATAAAATCATATCATCAATCTACTTGTGTATGTTTTGGGGGGTAAGGTCTTATATTCCTACTTTAAAGAATTGATGTAAAAAGGCTCTTGAAGAAATTTGATTTAAAAGACAATTGATAGTGTTGTACTATCGATACCCGGAGGTGCGAATGTTTGTAGGTAAAGAATTCGATTGATTAGTACAGAATTTCCTAAAACAATCTACGTGTATGCGATCTGTTGGTATAGAATGACAATCTTCGGGCATCTCAAGAGATGATTGTATGTTTTGGAGATAGATATTTAGCATACATTTGGCTTCGTTTCCAGTCCTAATTTTGGTTTATTTCCGAAACCCGTAGAATATGGAAACAGGTGAACGCCGTGAATACCCGAAGACTGCAGGCGATCTGCAAACTCCAATATAGAAGGTATAGTGCCTGTCACTTCCATTATCTGTTTTAGTTGGTTATTGTTCTTGTAATATTGAAGTTTGTGGTATGTACTGAGTAGCTTGAAACTTTTGAGGCTCCCTCATACATGTTAACCTAGGTGTCTCAAATGTTCTATTATTCTAAAATGATTTGTAAGTCTGCAGAAGTATTGTCAACTTAACACTGTTGCATGCTTTTTGCTTATTCGTTGTTAGGTGAGCAAAACTATAGTATCTCGTAGCATATCGTGTGATATGTATTTTGGGTAAATAAGATACCGGAGATTGTTTGCTCACCTAAATCCACACGTGGGATTTTCATTGTAAGAACAATTGTCTCCAGGAACCAGGTGGCCCTATTGTTCAGAAAACAAAAGATAAGCGCGTACTATTGTTTTGTTAACAATAGTGGAATGTGTTAAAACCATTAGCCACCTCATGCTTCTCGCCTATGAGTAAGCTTGAGATAACATTAAATACTTTTAGTATGAGAAGCTCTCGTACAATTCCATTTCAGTAAAGATACTTGAAGATCTAATATGAAATTCAGGTCTAAATTGCAGCTCTAGACAGGTAAGCTTTAACCAGGTAGAACTGGAGTTATTTTATGAGAATTTCGATGAAAAAGAAGGGGAATATTGTAAAAACTTTCAAAGATGGCGAAAGTTGTAGTCTAAGCTCTTTACATTACTTTGCAAACAACAAGCCTAATCGCCGGACATCGTTTGTAGAACATATTGCAAGAAAATTATCAAACTCACTGAACAGATATTGCAAAATGTGGATAATCTGGATTTAAAAACAAAATTAAGTCCGTCCTGTTACTAATTAAATCTCCATTGTCTGGCATGTAGAAAATTTTGGGGTATTGTTTGGATAAAAATAAATTACAAAATGATAACGCATGCTAGCGCCTGATTAAGGATCATACTCTCTCGGGAAGCTCTAAAATAGGTTTTAGCAATAACGTGTATCGTTGTAACAGGATGCATTTATTGTAGCGTTGGTAGGATATTCACCAGGGTTCATATTTTGCATTTGGTAGCTTCAGTGTTTGATTTAATTTTTTGGAATAAAAATTATTTTTCAACGTCACAATAACTTTGTCACAACAAAACGTTCTGTGCATAATTGCTCAATTATACGTTTACGAAAAGGTTTTGAGCCCTACCCAATTAGGTTCCAGATCTAAGAAAAATATAATATTTTTAAGCGGCCTTTAGATAATAAAATTTTCTGGCACACAAACCGATAATGCAATTCTAATTATAGATTCGAATGAATCCAACACATGAAAAGCTTCATCTTGAACTCAGCAGCATTCACAAGCAATTCTAAGACAGGAAATTGTTAGTTTATGGAACTTCCATACTGCGAATCCTTTTCATTGGATCATGATGTAGCGCCTGCATCCTAGAGAAACAATTTGTGGTAAGGAGTGGTCGATTCAGCAAAATTTGAGAACAAACACTAGATAGTCTTGTGACAAAGTTTCGTTACTCCAAATTTTTTATTAATCCTCGGTTGCTATCTTGATAGAGGGTATTGCGATTCTCTAGTTGGTGTTTGCCGATTTTCCAGAGTACTTAGATCACAAACGAATGAGACAAACCCGAATTGTCTATGGCAAGGCGAATAATTATTTTTTGCACTTCAAAAATATTTTGAAAGAAAATTTTTTCTTATTATGAAAACAAAAATTATTGAAGCTATTTTTTTGCGAATGGGATAGGGCGCGTAAGATGAACTCCACTACTGTCTTTTTCTATGGAAGAACAATTGCTGCAACTGAAATGTAAGGACAGACAATTTTATGCAAGGCACTAAAACTAACTTATACCACTTGGTATTCTCGATCATTTCAAAGCAACGCTTTGTTCCCGTTTTCACACCTGCGGCTCTTCACGTCAAATATATCTATTGTTGCACATCAATTTTGTACGTTCTAGCTATTCGCATTGTATATCGCTTAATTCAAACTCAACATGCCCTAGTTAGCGCTTGATGCTTGCGAAAAATCACTAAAATTCGCCTCACGCCTTTTAGTGTCGGTAACTAGAAGTGGGACCCAACAATACAGGAAGTTCTCCACTATGAGCTAGCAATTTTGTAAATGGCTAGCTCTTTCTTTTGGTGGTATTCACATACACATTTTGGACCGAAAAGATCTTCAATATAAACTATTGCCTACGATATAGAAATTAAGTGTGCTTTGTGACCAACTGTGAGTTAGATAGCCCTGTCGTAATGTATACTCTCCATGGTTACTGAATATAGTTGATATCCAAATGAAACGCAACTCACGCTTGTTGTTAACATGTTGTGTTTTTTTTAGTTCAAAATTTCTGAAACTTCGTTTATACTTACCTTAGCAAGTGCTCCCTCTCTTTCCAAGAACCTTTCTTTGGAGTACTATTTGGTCTACGTTCATTGTTATCAATGGTTAGTATCATCTAAACATTTTAAAATGTATTTGTCAGTATGATTGCTCATCCCAAGTTAACTAGCTCGAGGGAAAGATAAATTGCTGATTAAATCGAATTCGAAATAGAAAGAAAGCTCTATTGATGTTACAGATAGTACATATATACGTAATCCACTAGAGAAATTACCGGATTCATTGCTTTTTTATCTGACAACACCAAAAGATATGTATCTGCTCCGACAAACACCATTCCACTCTGAAGACGTAGGATTCCATGTAGAGGGACAAAATAACGTTACAGTAATACCCAACCCAAATGTTTTCTCCACTGGTGCTTGCTTTCAGTATTATCGTATGTTTCATCAATCAGTTCGAACAATCCTTGCATCCTGTAGTTGGCTTCTCTCACCATATCGGCATTATTGCTATTGATCAACTTGTGGATAAATTCTTTAAGTATAGAAATGAGTTTTTGCAGTGGTGTCAAAGGTGGAACTTTACTTTGAATTGATGAATGTAAAGATTTCGAAAATTGGTTCTCCATGTGCGAAATTCTAGATGATGACTGGGGGAAACTATGTTCGAGGTTGTAGATGTAGTTGTAATCGATATTGAAATTACGACCGAGGTCTGGATTTGTTAAGACATAGTTAAGCTTAATAAGATACCACATGAGCTCTCTAACTTCACTTGTTTCACTCCTGCTATCGGCAGACAGAGAACTATATTTCAATTGAGCAAAGTCCACGGACTTGAAACAAGTCATCAAACTTGAAATTTCGAACCTTGTTAAACCCAACAAACTTGATAGAGCCAAATCATTCGTCGAAAATGGATTTGACTCGACTAGTAATGGTGTACTCTCTGGATAAATCACCTCCTCCGTAACGTCGACAGTTTGCTCTTTGATTTGAATACCATAGTCCAAATTGAAGACTTTAATAATGAAAAATTTGAGTGCTATAATGGAGTGAATGCATCCAACCAACACAATTGATTTCGTTCTTCTAGACTTTAAATGGTCGTCAAGTTTAACTATAACTTTATTAAACAATTTAATTTGATTGTCCAAAACATGTTTATAAAAATCGGGTAGTCGTTCACCACTAAACTTCAAATAAATACTCAACATGATTAACGTAATACTGATTAATAATGTGTCAAAAACGTTTGAGTTTTCTTCATCGATGGGATAAATTGTCCTACACATGTTCCACCTTTCTAATTGCTCATGAAGAACCTTCTCCAAGGGAGATGAGTTTTCTCGGGAGCAATGAAGCAAACAGTGAATCAAGAATGGGTCAGTTTCTGCTGCATTTAAACATATCGAAGGAATAACCGCCTTCCAGATATTCAAGTCATTAAAGAGATCTAGGAGCCAATAGTATTTCTCGTTCTCAATTAGATGGATATAAAGATGAGGGTTAACATTGCTAGTCGTTTCACGAGTTTGTATTAGATTTTCATATTCGTGTCTTGGCGGTAGGATGTTGTTATAGCCAAATTGCTTTCCGTATGATGGTTGTAGCTGCATCAACTGCGGTGTAGGCCGTTGTCCTTGATAAATAGGCTGAGAGTAAAAGTAGTTCGGTATAGATTGGGGAAACAAGAATTGATCTTGAGATGCAAATTGTGGTTGTTGATCGCTGTCTTGGCTTTGTGGTAAATACTGATTCTTGAAGTAGCTTTCATTCAACAACTGGGAACTAATTTCATAATTTTCTGAAATTGATGACATATTTAAAGGAACTCGGCTGGAAGTACGAACCTTCACTAGTTTTGCCGGCAAGTCGGATGAAGACTCTTCTTCTGCATAATCTGACATTGAACTTGTAGGTATGGTACTATATATATCCTGTTGAAACTGAATATCTGATTCCCTTAAGTCAGAAGGTGAGTGAAGATGAAGATATGGTAAATAACCTCTTTTTCCATCATCGTATAATGATGCAATTGTAATTGATTGGTCCAAGATCCTATATTCTTGTGGCTGCTGTGGTCGGGGCCTTCGTGAGTTCTCATTAGGGTCGTATAGACTATACTGGGTGAAGTTTAGACGTATTCCTCTATAACATTTCCTTTTTGACTTTATGCAATTACGACATACAGGTTGTTGTTCGTCACATTTTATATGGCGATCACGACATGTAACACAACCTGATCGTGTTCTGCTTCTTTTTAATACTCCTACTGACCTCTTTTTCGGCATTTCTCCCAATTTCGTTTGTATGACGTGGTGTATTCTGGAAATGGATAGATGCTAGGTGGCTCTACACAATTAATCAATACAACTGTCCGGTTTTGTGTAATCAACAAAGAGAATAGGCTTGTGTGGTCAATCTTGCTAGATAGGGTTGGAGGTTGTTGTGAGTACGTTTCAAATAGGGCTCTGGTATTGAAGAAACCATTCCCTAGGATGTTGTTGTTTATTTATACAGAAAGGAAGTTTAAGTGTTTGGCACTCGGTTAGTGTTGCCAGAAGAGCACTTTTATTTTTTTTTTTCGTCCACCATTGCAAACTCTTCGATATGAAGATTTAAACTTTTTCTGTATAGTTTTTGATGGTGAAGGTATTGTTTTAAGCCATGCTATTTTTTAATAATTATTTTTAAACCTTATTTTAAAAAATATTGCAAAAAATAATTTGCTTTGTAACCAGCCTGAAGGGACTTGAACACAATTTGAGAAAGCGTTACGAGGCCGCCGAGTTTTGTTTTAGGTAATATTTAATGGTATTCTGTATCCAATATTTTGAGTATAAGACATGTATGTAACATATATGTTCCTTTCTTAGTTTATGAATTAAAAATGCCTTTCCAGTTCTTCGTAAGGCTTTAAACGGATAATTTCTGAGACTTCTTCGTCAACCACACGTCTCACTCAGATGCTAGAATGTACGTAACTTAAAAATTGAAATTTTCAAATTAAACGCATTGCAGCAAGTATAAAAGTATATCGGGATTTATAAAGTCAAATACGTAAGCAGTGTGTAAAGAAGAATTAGGGCAAATAGCTAAACCTAAGTATGGTTTACTTATTTGTCGAATTTTCTTAGAGATTAGAAACTTGACATTTTCATGTTCTATATGTAGAACCAAGAAGGGCTCTGTAGTCGTTATGGTTAATTCAGTGACGTTTCAACTTTCTTTTTTGTTTAAATAAAGTATAGCGCCTAAACCCATTCAGCAATCAAGTAACTTTAATTGAAAAACAAGTGACTTCAATAAATTATTGCAAGGAAAGAGGTTCTATGAGGGGATGGAGGCGGCACCTGTCCAGCCCAACCGATATTGGTATTTTACAGGTATACATGATCTTAGCAAACTCGTAGAAGTATTTTTCAGGGTCCCATGCAATTAGCTTCAATGTCTAACCGGGGAAGCAAACTTAATATAAGTGTACTACGTAAGAAATACAACTTAGATGCCGTCAAGAATTTCTAGGCTAACAGATCTGAAGTATAAATGAAAGTATAAATCTAAGATCTGTGTTATGAAGGAAATGACTTAGCCACAAATCACTATATTTGGGGCAAAAAAATAAAGAGAAATCGCATAAAAAATATTACGCAAATTACATATACGGAATTAAACTTTAGATAATAAAATAAGACTTTGTGTTTTGACAGTTTATCACTTCTGTCCAATTGGTCATAAGGCGTGGCGATACACACTTCGTATCACACGATAAACACCTCTATCGAAAAGCATCACCTTTGTTTGACAGAAGAGTTTATCATTGAGTAGTAATATTATAGGGAGAGCGGAATTAAGACTTAGAGGCTTAGCAAAAACGCACTTACACACCTTATAGGCTAATGCTTCTATTTCGATAGAATCTAATGTAAATCAACTGATACCAAAATAACGGCCGTTATTCTTATAGAGTAGTCATTTGAGGTGATAAACTCTTGGGAAGTAGAATATAGCAAAAAAATATTCAAATCGACAACGGGTGCCTTGTTCATTCGATGTCCAGATGAAAGCTTCTGAGGAATTTGCTTATCATTTCATAGCTACGACCCGCTTTTACTCCAGAATAGTAATGCTAGTTTACCTTTTTCTTCAGATTTTTCCTGATTTTTTGAATATACTTCGTATAGATTATGCTTCCTATTGAAAGAAGTTTTGAGCCAATAATCATCAATCATCTACAAATCAAACTACACCGGTTCGCGCACAATACGCTGGCATTACGACCCATCCAATACACAATATCCAGATATCACTTAGCTATTTTGGATGTTGCAGAATTGAATTGCGGACAATATAACCAAAATGATGAATCCCAAAATCTAGAACTTTCCGGATCGTAATTAGAGATCAAACATGAATCAGGAGTTTTACATCCTGGAAACTCAGGGTTCTGTTGAGCGTTCCAAGAGATGTTTATTCAACGGTGAAGTTCGACAAAAAATCTATTTAGTGTAACGTAGAACATTTGAATGTGTGTTCAATCCACGAAGAGACATTACCTAAGATCAACCATTGATGAAGCGTACGAGATACCGGATTAGTACAATATCCCAGGAAGTTCCTTCTCGTTGTATCAACTTACGCTTGTCAACCACAATCAAAATGTTAGTTCAGGAATTGTTAAGCTATTAAGTTTTCAACAAGTCAAGATAACATATGAAGGAACTTACAATAATGTATGAGGATACATTTCCAACTTATCTTGTATTTGACTGCTAAGTTCATTGTTCATGGAACAGGTTAGCCTTATTCGGGTACAAGATAAGTAGGAGAAGGTTGAATCCGCACCCTTCCATTGCATCAATATTCTATTCCAACCAATAAAATGTATAAAATATCAAACCAATTGAAAATGATGACCAAGGTTAAGGTTGACATCGAGTTTGTTGAAACCTGTTCTATCCAAGCAGTCTATAACGTCCTTGATTTGAAATTGGTTTAGTACAAGACGCACTAGAGGACAATGGACTAGCAAATCAAACCCATCAGATCTTTACCACCGCGAAGTATACCAGATGGAATAGGTTGGTAGAATCCATTAAAACCTTTTTTGTTTTGGACAAAGTATGAATAGTTGAATCCCGGTCAAGGGAATCGGAGATAGGCTGTAGTCTGTTGCTGGATTTTTTAATTCTATGCGATGTCAAAATATTTTTGAGGTACCTAGAAGTCACTACCTTCACAGATCACTGAACAATTTTCCAAAACAGGGTTGTACCTGTAGTAGGGAAAATCAATCAAATGACCTCATTGCTATTTGGGAAACAGTCGATGGAATGGTTTTGTGGTAAGGAACAGTAAGTACAGAAACTATTTACATTTTGACGAGGAATGGGAATAGCTTCTACGATTAACTGACGAATAATCGTCAGACGCTGAGTATCAGGTAGATCTCATTGTGTTTCCTAAAAGAACTACTCACTGGTAGCCATAAATACAATCCAAAATGCAAGAAAAACGCTTTGAACTCTAATCTAGGTTGTTTACTTCATATTCAGAATTAAGTAAGGAGTTTTGAAATGGAGATCGAAGGGTAGGCATTTTGACTTCACCAGGATGGGTATTGAGTTACGCATCTGTTATTTTGATTTGTTCTTCTCGCTACAATTAAGCTGTCTTCTTGTTTACACGGTGGAGTTCACTTCCTCTAGTTCGTGCCGTTCTCTTGTTCTAGCCAACGAAAACAGGGACCCATTAAAAAATATGTCTAAAATCATTCCCTGCATAATTAATAATTATCATAAGGAAACACAAACCTCAAAGAAAATAAAAATTTGCGTTTTTAACAATTAAATGGGAACAATCAAAAAAAATAAATCTTGTACCTGTACCTTTGTTTAGAGATAAAAGTGCGTTCCCTTATGCCAAATTGGTGACCACACCAGTTCCTATCGGTTACGGTTACTTCGGTAAACTCGAAAAAACGTGATTTAGTGCCGAGCAATTTGGTAGATACGAGTAAAGACATAATCACAAGACAAATGGTGCACATTTCATAATGTGCATCAAAATTATTCCCCGAAAACCACATCAACATTCTTTAATCCTTCCAAAATTGGTACTAATATGGTATTACGAGAAGGCCTTAAGGTGACTGTTTCAAAGATAAAACAGGACAAGTTGAGACTTTTTTTGGTTACTCTAAGCATTTGGGTTTCTTTGGGAAACGATTATTTGCACGCCAAGCTCTTTTAAACTATAGTCAAACCAAATAGAAGTGGTTCTAAAGGGGGCTGGTGTGAAGCTCTTTTTCTCTCTACTCCACAACTAGTTCTAGATCGGGCAAGGAATATCAAAGAAGACCATCCAAAGTTGCAGCAATTCTTGCATTCTGTTATCAAACCTTTGAACAAATCCAATATTTGGTTCATCCACATCATAAAATATTTTAAACAATGAGAATCAGTAATAGGATCAGAGACAACAGCATATTGCCCAGAAAACTCCTTTCAAATGTATTTCCTGTCGGTATAAGCACATTTGGAATGCCTGTCAACATTTCTAATCAAATTGATTAAGCTCTACAACTTGTCTGTGACTACGATAAAAACAGCCACATTCTTCATTTTATGGATACCACAAGCAAGTCCTATAGCAGACCAGGTTCTTCATTGGACTATGATCCATATGAGCGACGTTCTTCTACGTCTTCATTTCCTTCAAGTAGCCCAGAACCTCCAAT
Source organism: Hemisphaericaspora xylofermentans (assembly GCA_002105455.1). Classification (NCBI taxonomy): domain Eukaryota; kingdom Fungi; phylum Ascomycota; class Pichiomycetes; order Serinales; family Debaryomycetaceae; genus Hemisphaericaspora; species Hemisphaericaspora xylofermentans. The sequence continues at coordinate 81,514 of NDXA01000029.1, read as the reverse complement.
CGCTCAAATGTCACTTCTTCAAACTGATTTAGAGACTGTCAGCACGGAAGAGAGCGACGACTATTCTTGTATTCCTCAAGAAAATGCAGAACAGCAAGAAGGAATAATTATCGTTGATCCATGCAGAGTATTTATTGCAAATGTCCCTTATTCGTCAAACTGGACATCCTTAAAGAAATTTTTAATTGCTCGGTCAAGGCAGTTGGATCCAACTAGTGATCTTTCAATCTTGAGAGTCCAAATCCCAATGCATTCAGTGGTGTATACCGGAAATGGGAATTCTTCAAGCTCACGGCAGGCGTATGGTGTGTATCCACAAACTCGAATTGTGAAGAGAAGTAGAGGATTTGCTATAGTGACAACCGGAAACCAGGACACTTCCGAAAAGTTAATTGAAATGTTTGATAAAGCTGAGTTTGAGGGTCGTTGCTTAACTGTACGTTATGACAGATTTCCACATCTCGAACACTATGAAGTTCAACCATCAATGCGAAATACAAAATTTGATACGCATTCCCAGTACCAAGCTCATAGACAACGAAAACATCAAAGCCCACCTCACCCACAAAGTTGGATAGTCAATATGGACCCGATCCATATTAGATCGAGAACGTATTTCACCCCACAGTATAATCTGTTGGTCATGTCTCCACTACTGGCTCAGTCTTCACATCATATTTTTGGTGGTTTTCCTGCGTCGAGTTTCTTTGTCCCTCCAATGCACTGCAATGGCGAACTAAGTTTCACGGGCCCTGGGCCGGGATTGGGAGTTTTTTATCCTCAAATGAAGATTATACCAAGTTCTCCTACAGATGGCTTCTCTATTACTCAAAACGATATTGCCTCACCTGATGTACTGGAGTATGCGGAACGAGGTAGCATAGTTGATTTTGATGCTGTAGGTGTTGGGGAGGAGGAATATGCGGATTTGAAGAACCAACGGCTCCATCATTTGAAAAATAAAGCCAACTAGAATCATATCTCTAAAATCTAAGTATATAGTTTAAGTAACTGAAAAGAGTTAATAAGTGCTTTCATCTCGTCTATTGTTATTTTCGTAATAACTTTGTTAATTTTGCAACAATTTGCACTCGTTTTCGCTTAAAAATGAGAAATTTTTCATATGCGGGATTTTTTTTTCAGTACATAAACTTATTATTAACTATCCGTCATCATCATCATCATCATCATCATCATCATCATCATCATCTCTTCAAACAACACAAAGCGCATACTTTTTTAGATTATAATTTATAATATCAAACTTGTTTGTTTGTATCCTCTTTGGGGAGAATTTATTTTATTAACGTTTGATCATAACCAAGGTTTAACATTTAAAGTTAATAGTGTTAGTTTTAGCCGTTTCTGGTCGCCTAACAAAAGATATCACGTGCTGTGTAAATTTGATCTTCAAGAAAAGTTTTTTCTTTTGCATTCAAGTTTAGGAAGAGCCAAAAGGAAAAGGGAAGCAAAAATTTAAATGTAAAAAATTCAAAATTCAAAATTAAAAAAAAAAAAAAAATTTAACAAAAAGGGACAAACAATAAGCAGAAGAAAAAGTCCAATCATTTGATTACCAATTGTTATCCCATTCAACGTTAACCTATAAACCCATAACAAGCGAAGTAATCTCTTTTAGTCGCTTTCTTCTTTTCATTTTGACTAATTAGCCTGCTGGGTTGCTTCTATCACTTATAAAATTGAACATGGCATCAGAAAAAGAAGATTCCAAATCTCCCCAATCTCAGACAGCAAAAATGGAAGCTTTACCACCATCAATCTTAGCAATTGCTAACCTCCGATTGCCATCTCCACCACCCATTCTTAACAATGCAAAATCAGGAAAGCCTCTCATGTCATCTCCACCTCCATTGCACTCTTCTGCATCTGATAAAGAAATCAACATTAGGTCACCAACGGATTCAGATAGCCCATCTTCTAAATTTCCATTCCCAAATACACATATTGAACAAGGAGAATATCAAAACGGATCTCAAACTAGTCTAGATTATATGTTAGAACCCCCAAAAGAGAATGCCCACCACAAAGCCCCTTCTGTACATGCTCATTTTTCCGATGAAACCCCACGACCAGTTAAATTAATGAATCGATCAAGAAGTGGTTCAGGGGGCAGTAATACACGTGCATCTCCTGGATTGGTGTCGGGTGACTCAGCAAGAAGCCAGGAAAGTATACCTTCAAAGATACTAAATTCAGCTAGCCCGATTTCTTCATCAGGAAAACAAAGCGGGTCTGCTACCCCGTTACCTGCATTGGGTCCAAATGAACAAAATGCAAATATAGACCCTCGTCTTGCTCAGGATGATGGTAAAATACATGTATTATTAGGCGTTTGTGGTGCTTTATCCGCAGTCAAGATTAAATTGATCATTAGTAAATTGTATGAAATATATGGACCTGACAAAATATCAATTCAATTAATCTTAACTAAAGCAAGCGAAAACTTTATATCTCAAGAAATGTTACATATTCTAGAGTCAGTGAAAAAAATTAGAATTTGGAGAGATGAAGACGAGTGGACCTGGAAAACTAGGCAGGATCCGGTTTTACATATTGAGTTGCGACGTTGGGCTGATATTTTGGTTGTCTGTCCTTTGACTGCCAACACCCTCTCAAAGATATCTTTGGGTATTTGTGATAATTTATTAACAAATGTTATACGAGCCTGGAATACGTCATTTCCAATCTTGCTAGCTCCAGCAATGGTAAGCTACTCATATAACGCAGTTACAACCAAGAGACAGTTGAAACTAATTTCAGAAGAAATGCCCTGGATAGAGATTTTAAAACCATCCGAGAAAGTGGTTGGAAGTTATGGAGATATTGGAATGGGTGGAATGATGGATTGGAATGAAATTGTAAATCGAATAGTGATTAAATTAGGTGGTTATCCGGAGGATGAAGAAGAAGAGGAAGATAACACCAAGGATAACAATGAAGAAGCTATAATAGATGATGAAGACGAAGATGAAGATGAAGACGATGACGATGAGGATGACGACGATGAAGATGACGACGACGACAACGACGACGAAGATGATAATATAGATGATGAAGAGGAAGATGAAGTGGATGCAGAAGAAGAAGCACCCAAAATTCCAACTTCCGCCGATCAAAAGCTATCAATACCCGAAAAAAATATCGAAAAAGTAGCGAATACCTAGAGTTAGAAATCGAGAACTACAAGTTGATCGTATACCATCGCTGAAGAATGAAGCAATTTTTGATGAAAATCTTAAATTATCACAAGTGTCCCATTTCTAACCTATTAATAATACATTTATTAGAAGTAAATCTCATTAGTTTTCATTCAACTCTTTAATTTTATCCCTTTTCCAACTTAAAAAGTCTTCACCTATTAATGTCGAGCTATCACAAGTACCAACACTTGATTGCCTTCTTGATGGTACTGGTAATTCGTTCAGTAAAAAAGTAGATTTAATTCTGATTGGCGAAAGCTCAAATGGAGAAGAATTCTCCTTATTTTCGGAGCCAACGTCAACTTGATGGTGAATAACCTTATTCTTTGGAAGTGGACTGCTAGTTGAAAAATTATGCACCTTTAATACCTTTAATGGTGAATGAAGTCCAGATAAAAGGGAATTGTCCCTTGAAAGTGGATTACTTAAAGGTTTCAATTCAAAAGCAGGCAGAATTCGAGACAATAAAGAATTGGTTTTTGATGCCCTAACTGGACTCTCAATTGACAAAGTGGGCGAATTGTTAAAATATGTTGAATTGATTGCATTGGTTAACTTTATTGTCGTTGGATTATTGAAAGTTCGAATTGTTGCTTTCCCAATACTCGTATTCGGGTTTCGTCTATTTGGGGACGATCCAATTGTCTTTAAACGTATTGGGGATTTAAGAACCTTTTGTGGAGACTTCTGAACGCTGCCATTCCTTCGGCCACCAAGAGGTTTGCTTGTTTGTCCTATTCTTGAACCTCGATGACTACTGTCCGAGCTTAATACTTTTTGCAACATATCTTCACCATTAACGGTGAGAGGTTTTCTTTCATTTGAATTTTGCAAGTTGTATTCCTGTATTCCCGTTCTCAATGCAGCAACGACTCTTGGAAGATTCTTATTGATTTTCTTTCGAATCTTTTCTTCATTTAATAATATCTTGCATGAATTTTTACTCAACAACCTTGCTGAATCCATTGATGATTTTTGCAAGAATTCTTGGTCTTTTAGCAAGTCATTAAGTTCATTGTACAATTCAAATATATGTTTCTTAGATTCATATTCTTTCTTCAACTTTGATAACTCTTCTTCATGCTTGCTCAAAACAACTTCCTTATCTAGTTCCTCCCTGTTAGGGTCGTATCCATAAAATTCAAACTGTTGTTTATCTTCTATGGAATAGAACATACTGCCCCACATATTCTCAATTTCTTTTCGGGTATCTGCAATGAAATGTTCAATATATTGGGATCTCTTCATATACAATTTGTTTAACTCCATTTTAAAGTTTAGTAACGAAAATTCTGTTAGTGGCTTATTTCTTTCCATAAATGCGATTATATATTCTTGGTCCTCACCAAGCTTCTGCCAAAGCGTCATGCATGTTTTTGAATACTGGTCCCATTGCAGTTGTCTTGATTCTTTCAATAATCTCAAAATTGTCTCAAACTTCAGCAAAAATTCAATGTGGGTATCATTGAGACCAAACTCAATAGGATCATTGCGTATCAATTGCAATGTTTCAGTGTCTAGCATCCCTTGTTCAATCTCAGGGCACCCAGATGACTTTTGAACTTCAAGCATCAGTTCATCAGTCATTTGCAAAATATGAATATATTCAAAACAATTGTTTATAATATTGGAGACACGGTCTTTTCTAATATTCATCTCTTTTCTGCATTCTGTTATTTCTGTCTGTAGAGAAGTTAAAATATCTGGTGAGATCTTTGGAAATCGAAGCCCACGAATTATTCGAACTAATTGATAGTTCACATCTCTTAGCAAAGCTATAAGTTCCCGTTCTGAAGAGGATCTAGCGTCCAGATTTGAATTTTCCATGATTCCTGGAGAGTGGGAATTTTTTCTAGGACTGGCTATGATTACTGTTTGGAATTGTTGGCTTTCGGAGGAAGGTTCTGCCAGTATTAGCTTCAGTATGTCAGCTCTATTTGTTATTTCTTCAAATTGGTCAAGAACTTTTTTATGGTATTCGGCATCAGCCCTTGAAGGGACGGATTGTAAAATTGAACGATCTGAATCATTGGACATAAACTCCCCTATGGCATCTTTCAATTCGGCGTAGGCTATATTAAGCTCATTGAACTTCTTGAATATTTTAACAAATAGTATTAGTGAAGTAAGGAATATGCTATTAAGCCTGAATTTAAGTTGAATTAATGATAGATTTGGTATGTTTTTAAGCATCGATTCAAACTGTTGTTCTATAGATGGAGGGGAAACAAGGAATGGATTATCTGAATTGCTTACAAATGAACCCAGAATGCTTCTTTGTGATTGTCGCTCAGACAAATCTGCTAACACCTTTTGTTGATATCCTTCCACATACGATTTTTGATTATTAAATAATAATCCACGATCCATAAGGTTTATATGCTTTTCACCTTTGGAATCATTAATCATTGAAAGAATTAGTAGAGTTTGTTGACGTAACCATTCACATTCATTTTCGATATTAGCCTTTTCTCGATGTATATTGTCAGCAAAGTTGGATATTGTTGATTGAATAACACTGAATATTTCCGATTTCTTTTTTGACTTTTCTCCAGCTGTATAGCCAATAACATTATAAACATCATTCAATTCTTCTATTGTTTTTTGCACAGTAGTTGTAATATTATCAAATTGTTTCATTACTATTGGGTCATTCGAAGAGGTAGTTGTGACATTCAGGAGCACTTGGTCATTCACGGATTGAGATTTTGGGGTGGATCTTAATTTGGGCATCTGCATTGATAGCGACTGTTGATTGTGATTAGGTTGTGTCTCTTGTGTAGGTAGTTCAATGCTACTTGAATTCATTTTCTTTTTTATATTTTGTTGTTTCAAAATTGCTTTAAGAGTGAAGAAGATGTCTTCAATATTTGACCAATTGAGATGTCTTTGTGAGATGGATTAATCGATTAACTGTAAGTATGGATAGTATACGATGCACCTGTAAGGTTAATCTTTCATGGGAAATCAATCGTCATCCTCATCATAGGAGGTACATCATTGACATTTGCTTGGTAGTCAACAAAATTTCACAAACACTCTTTGTGCTGTGTGTTTACAATTTCGCCCAATCAGGAAAATGTTACGCACCCAAATATTGAGTGCGCACTTTTGTCACTTTGCAATTGCATGAATGAAACAGTTCGCCTAACTGTAAGTCCACATCAATCTAAAGAGCATCATCATCGCCTCTTTAAATTACGTCTATAAAGATAAATAAATAAACAGGGAACATTTATATACAATTTTTGTTTCAAGTTTTATGCTCATCATCGGTCGTAATTTCATGCAATACCTTGTCTAAATCATTGTCAAAACCACGCGTGTATAACCCAGTTTCTGAGATAAGATCCTCAGTATCATTGTCAAACACATCTTCATCTGTTTCCCTTGGTACACCCAAGAACATAAACGGATCATTCCTCATCTTCCTAATGGCTTCTTCCTTCGCTTTATTCTTTTTTGCTGTCATTGATTTAAAATATGCACCAGTTACCAGACATCCCAAATTTTTCGCTATCTTCCTGACCTCTGAACTTCTTTTCGATGCAGATAAGGCACCCAGCCTGATGAGTTCTTCATACCACATTTTGAATTTTTCATTTTCACCCATCTTATAATGATACATAAGAAATGGATATACCTGACCAAAGGTAAATGGTTTACCCTTTTCTCTGGAATATCTGATAACTTCCGCCGCAAATGCATAATCATTGAACTTCAGTAAACCAACATGAATCAATAAAGTTAGGTTGGCAGCTCTAATACGATTTTCAGCCAATGGAACTGCCTTATAGAAAGCAAATACCGACTTTGCTAGCGAATACTGATATGGAGACTCGGTTATATTAAAATCTCGTAAACTTTTTTTGGGCTCCATTTTCAATAGTCGACTAATGAACATCCCTGCTATACCATCGCTACTTTCTGAGTAACCATTTGATGGATTCTTCACGAATTCAAGATATCTTTTAAAAAGGTGTTCAATAATACCCATTTGGTCATTTTTTAGGGATCTTAGAATGACACCATACACGTATGATAAACATCTTGGAGTAATTCTTGTGACACACAAATCATCGCTCACATTTGCTTTCTGAACTATATCAAGGTTTGATATTTTGCTCGGAGTTCCATCTCCATAAGCCACATTTAGTAAATGCAAATCATCAAGCAAACTTAATGTTTCATTGGCATTAGGATCCATGCCTTTGAATAAAGAAATGGCGTATCCAATGAGCACTTTTGGAGAACGAGGGTACTTACCCTTTATAATCAACATTATTTCTTCAACTAATTTAGATTTCTCCCATTCCGTAAGAGTTTGAAGTTTTATACGATTCAAAACTATCAAAGCTTCTTCAAAGAAATCCAGCTCTCGTAAATGCTTCAAAACGATTAAGTAAATCCCATTATCAACGTTTATTCCTTCCCTTTTCATATAGCTTAAAACTTCGACACAATGACGAGCTCCTTTAAATTTCATGACTAATGCTAGCACAGATTTTAGTAACGATTGAACATCTAAATCAGGCGACGTTGTATCCACCAAAGTTGGACCTTTTGCGCATTTTCTCTCGAATTTAGCCATAACCATATTCAAATAAAAGGTCGCCGTGGCAGGATCGTGAAGATGAGTAAACAGCTGAACATACCCCGCTAATTCTTCTACTGTGAAATATTCAGTCATTCTCCCATGATGCAATTCGCCAAAATCGACACTTCTCAAAACATGCACTTTAGGATTAATTACACCAGTTCTCGCTACGAATCTTTCTTGTAAAGTACCCTTTTCTAATTTCTTTTTCAACATTTCATCCTTCAGCCGTGAAAAGCAATGTAGATTAATATTGACTAGATACAGATATAGTGTAGCAAATTTGGTTTCAGGAATAGTTTCGATCATTTTGTCAAAGAGCGAAGACTTCATCATCCATGGCTGTTCATTTACCAGTTCGGTTCTAGCCAATAATTCAAAATAGTTAAACAACATGGTGGAAATTTCAGATGAAGATTTGCTTTGTTCCTGTAAATTCAATATTGAACTAATAGCTTGAAATGCAAATCTAGAACAGTCTTTATGTGAAGGATCAATTATGAAAAGCAACACCGACGATTTAATGGCATCGTCACGAAATAAAACACGTAAGTTGGTTGCAATACTATCACGAATACTTTTCTCTCGGATATTTGCCAATAACATAGCTGATAGTCGACTATCATCTAATATCGTCTCTTGCACTATGCTAATTATATTGAAACAAAATTCTTGCATTTGATCTAGATTTTCATATGGAATTTTGTTCAAATGTATATACTCTTCTTTACTTAGTTTCATCAATTCCGATTTGGTCATTCTCGTTAGTGGATTTGGTTTGGTAGCTAGTGGTAGCTGCAAAATGTCCTTAGTATTTGGGGTTGAAAATGGATTCTGTCGTATCGCAGGTTTCCTGGCAGTGACTGGGTGTTCAATGAAGGGGTTTCTAGTCATAGTTGCAGTATTATAGCGGGGACCACTTCTGCTTAGACATCTTCTCTGACTTCGATATAGTATTCGAAAAGCTCCCCTCATTATTTCTTGTATTTTGTATTGCTATCTTGCTATCGATCAATTTCCGAGTCTTTTTGGTAAATCTCGACATCGGCATCCTCTTTTCTTAAAAAAAATTATTTTATTTTATTTTTCTCCTTTGGATTGCAGCTAAATTATCCGGTTCGCAATTTACCAATGCTTTGTCTCAACGGTTCTAAGCAAATACACGCATGTATCTATCTATAGGATTAAACAAATAGACTCACGGAAGAGCTTCTAAGAAATGACGTTCTATTAATTTGCTTTGTAAGAAATATCTATAAAGATGAATTAAAATCTATTATACCGCATCTACCTCAATCTGGCTCCAATTTTGCAAACTCATAACTTCACTCTCTTTACCAGAATTTCTATAGATGTGTTTCTGGTAGAAATATGCAATATCAAAAATGATTGTTCCCGAACTCCCAACCATATAAGGTAATTCTTTAAATAAGAAACCTTTAGAATCACCGATCAAAACTTCACAACTCGTCAATATCGATAAAGTATAAGTCAAATTTGCCAATAATGCGGAACCAAATAATAACGGAGAGATGCCTTCTACCGATTTCCTTTTATAGTTCTTGTAGAGTTGAGGACATCTTGAACTGATATATATACCAGCACAAGCCCAGGCAAGCACCAAACCCAAAGAATCATAACCGGAAGACTCCACTACCTTTACAGAATCAACTGGAAATGCATTTGTAGTTCTTGCATGTAAAGCAGCAACTGCAAGTGCCGCATGAAAAACCCGAGGACTTCCTTCACTTGTGGAATCATAACTACTAGGGGTAGACAAAACGGATTCCTCCGAGACACTTTGCGATACGCGGGTGTGGTGGATACGTAAGGCTTTGCTGGTGTGGATTGAGACGTCTTGGCTACTTGAGTTGACTGTGTTTATTTCTTTGTTCAAAACTTGCTCGTATGCATGTTGTGTTTTTGGATAGACATTGTTGTAATAATAATACTGAAAACATAATGTAATATCATTACATAAAAAAAATATACTCAAGTATATCTGAAAGCTCAATACTGAATCATTTAGTAAACAACTTGTGAAACTTAGAAAGTCACCAGTAAACCACAATAGTAGAAATCCAGGAGCTATACCATCAGCTGACTTATTCTGATAATTTGTAATGATCTGTGGGAGGGCGGCTACTGCCCAACTAGTACATGATATAAAACTAAAAGTGCTTGATATGAATGATATATCTGAACAGGAAACCATATCTATTAGTTAATGGGGTTTTGATAGTTTAAATATGGGCTGTGATTTAAAGAAAAAGAAAGATCTACATGATTCGTATCTCTAAACTTGTAAACTTTAAATAGAGATACTCAGAAAAAATCGAGATGACACCGCGCTTATGAGTCATTACCCAATTAGGAAAGATCAAAAAATATTTTTTTCATTCACACTCACACAAAACAATGTAAGGCTCTAAACTTTGTATAAAGTATCAAGGAAGGCAACAATCAACCTATCAGCTAAACCTGAAGTATGGATACTACCAGCAACTCCATACATTGCCGCAGTATCACCAGAAGGTTTGGAATTCTTTCCTCGTATTTCAAGTGCTTTTGTCGTACAGTCAATTAAATCGCTAATTAATTCATCAATCACTGAAACTGTTAATCTAGTTAACGCGAAATGCAACGCGGCAGGTTTTTGTAACGACGCGAAATGCCACCCTTTGTTGTTAAGCAAGTCGCCAAGTTCATAGATATTGATCACTTCCTCCTGTGATTTTTTCACTCGGAATGCAATCACCGAACCAATTGGATCACCGAGTACTTCCAAGTAATTTGATAATGTTGCCTGGGACTGTAAAGCATCTTTGAGAGTCATGGTGGCTTGAACTATTTCTCTACAGTATTGTTCGTACCCCTTCTTACCAATATTAATCAAAGTACTGAAGCAACCAACAACTAGAGCACCGGGACGAGAACCCGCCAAGGTTGGAGATCCATACATGCCTCCTGTCCAATCACTCAGAACATAATATTGACATTCTCTTAGTTTACTATCCCTGTACATAATTACCGATGACCCCTTCGGCGCGAATCCATATTTGTGAGTATCACAAGAAATGGAGGTAACACCTGGTAACCGAAAATCGAATATTGGAATTGTCCTTTCACCATGAACTTTAGAACGTTCGAGGAAAGAAACAATAAAGGAACCTAAACAAGCATCTACATGAAGTGGGATTTTATATTTGACTGCAAGATCGGAAAGAGCTTGAATATCATCTATAATACCATGTGGGTAATTTGGAGCAGATCCAACCAACAAGACGGTATTCTTATTTATAAGTCTTTTCACCTTGCTAATGTCAAGTTGAAATGATACAGGATCCAAATCTACCTTATGAAGAGTCATTCCAAAGTAAAAACATGCCTTTTCTATCCCTGCATGTACCGTCTTGGGGGCAATAACTTCAGGTTTTGTAACACCGTGGTATTTCCTCGCATACTCCCTAGCTGCCAATCCCGCCAATAATAACGATTCGGTACCACCTGAAGTGGTCGATCCGCATCCAGATTTAGGTGCATTGAATATTTCCAATACCATCGCCACAACTTCAGCCTCCATTTTCCTTACACCTGGAAAAACATCTGGGTGTAATTGGTTCGCTACCGAAAACTTGTGATAAGCCAATGATTGGAGCTCCAAGAGTTCGTCTCCTCCATGATATACAGTTCCAGTCACTCTACCACTACTCCAATCAGTATGGCTCAAGTTTTGTAATCTATCCAATTGTTCCTCAATAGATTTTTTGGAGAGCCCCTCCTCGGGTATTATTGGAAATTGGAGTAAATCTTCATCATTTTTCATTAATTGATCTTCCATTTTCTCTATTGTTGAGTTTAATTCACTATCAACCTTCTTTTTGATGGCAGGTATTGCGAAAACCATAGCTGACACCCTTGATGCGATAACATTAAACAACCTATGTAAAGATTCAATTATACCATATCCTCGCACGTAATGATAGATTTCGAGTAATTTCGAATAAAGAATATAACCAAATGTTAGATCTCTCGCCAAAAAGAAGAATCCTTTTAGGATGGAGTCGCCGAAGTAGTAATAGAGAACAAAGTGCAACGTGTACTCTAAGTTGGCAGTCACAAGCACCAAAATTCCAGATATATTTAGCTGGTACTCGATTAGCTTTTCAAATTGAGCGAATGTCATATTCCTTTGGTGATAACTGTATATGGTCCTTAGCTAGTAGTTCACGATGATGTAAAAGGAAGGAGTTACAAAAAACAATTGAGGAAACTCCGGAAATGGTGATTCTCAATTTGACGTTTTTTTCCGAGGACTTCTCTTAAGAAAAAACAATACGTTTGAAACATAATACACTAATTCTACATAATAATACTAAAGAGGTGTTGAAGACCTACTTATTCTATTGCTGGGTCGACTGCTAGACCCTATATTAGAACCCTCCAATAATTGTTGTCTTTCTGAATGCAATTTGTCAATTTTCTCAGTGAAATACGAATTCAAAAATGAATTTTGTTGTTCTAATTTATGTAATTGGGATTCATAGCTGAGCAATGCATCCGTCCTAAGCAATTCTGGTAACGAGGTCAATCCAGGACCATTTAATTTAGAGTTGATTAGTTTCTCGTCCTGGTTTAATTTTTGTATTCTTTTTGATAATTGAACAGCGATTGCCGAGCTGGTTTGGTATTTCTGCCTAGACACTTCAAAATCATTAATCAATCGCTCATACTCATCTTGCATTGTAGCTACTTCGTCGCGGAGTTGGTCAAGTGATTTTCTCTGTTTCTCTACATCAATATCGAGATGTTCATGGTCCAAGTGTTCTACCAATGTTTCGTGTTTTTTATCGAGATCCATTTCCTTCTCCTCAACGGTAACCAATTCATTTTCAATTCTGATCAACTTTCTTTCTGCGATGGATGCATCTTCATTCAAACGTCTGAGTTTATGATAGCTACTGGATATTAAATCTTCATCGTCGTCATAATGTACTTGTCGAGAGGTTTCAAATCGACGTTTGGCAGGTAGAACATCCTTATATATTTCAGATACTGAATTTTGCAACTGTTTGAGATTTGAATGGAGTGATTCTGCCAACACAGCTCGATAGAATTTGTAATCAAAATCTCCAAGCAGATCAAACCCTCCATTAATGCTATCGGCTAGACAGATGTTTAACTTTTTAATTAACTTCTCATCAGTAAATGTGAGGGCAAGCTGGTCAGTATACTTCTTTAGCAAATCACTGCGTAATTCAGGTGACCGTAACCAACCCATGACGTTTTTTGCACCATCTCCATAATTCTCGACATAAAAGGTACAAGGGTTGATATCACTTGTATTGAACTTATTCACCACAAGGGTATGTATGACTTTAAGTCTCCACTTATACATTGGGTGAGAAGTATCTTTAGTAATACTCAAAGATGGTTTAGGTGGAGGGAGCTGTTGAGATATATGTTCAACAGAATATATTTGGATAGGTATATATACAGGGCAATTTGCAGGAACTGGACGTAATATGTCAATTGTGGGAGCACTTGCGTCAAGATTAAAATCAAACGAAAATATCAGGTTGTACGTTTTGGTACTTGAATTGGTTGACAAATGTTTATTGTAAAGTTGCAGTGACGTTATCAAATCCAAACATACTCTAGAAACTGTATCCTTGTCTTCTTCGAAATTGGGTAACGGTCTTTTGTCATCATATAATTTTGCACTACTATGATTTTGGTAATACAAACGTTTACCAATAATTAAACCTTCAATAAGCTCTAATTCTTTTGTATCTCTGGCGACAACAAGCATCTTCATTGCCTTGGGAATTTTTGTGTTTTGAATAAGGCAATCTACAATTCTATTGAATAGCTGTAATTTACCCGATAAATTGATCTGTCTTTCATTCAACTCCAGTAATAAAAGATTCTTTGGAATGAAGTGATCCACCAACAAAGACGGGTTGCTATTGATAGTTATGAGTTGCTTGTATAATAGCGAGATCTTTTCGTAAGATGTCAATCCCGATTTGGCAAGATCCGCAGATTCCAATAAGCTGTCAATACTTGTTCTCATACGCTTGTTTCTTACTTCATTCAACAACTCGGAACTAAATAAATGCAATAATATGTCAATCAGAGATTTTTGAAATCGGGTGAGAAGAGCTGGTAAATAATATACACTCTTCTCATTCTCAACATCAATAGGTGTATGCACATTGTTAGATAACCCCGTATCTTCATAAAAGTGTGGAAAGCTATTCACATGTTGACCGTATAACGACGACGGAGGATCCGCCGAAAGCATATCCATAAGATTCATTATGTCTTGAATGTTCCTACTAAAAGTGCAGACAATGTGAATGAGGACAAACAAATAAATGAGGATTTTTGAAGATAAGGTTGAATTGATGGAGAAGCAGAAGAAAAATAAATTTAAAAATCAAGAATTAAATTCTAATAAAAAAACGACATTTTTCAATTACAGACTTACGCACACTACGTTTATTTCCTCAAAAGCCCTACGTTTAGTACATTATTAATCTGTGTAAACCGACGTGTTTTCTATAAATTTAGTATCGCTTGCTTTTCTTCTTGATAGTAACATTCACTCCAATTCCTCCTAAGCTATCCCAAACAATCTGATCAACTTTCTTTGGCAATTTTCGTCCATATAAACATTGATCGACTAGCCACATTCCAATCAAAAATTCATTCTTATTAAGGGTTCCATCATCTCTGAAATCAACCAAATTCCAAATTTGTTCAAGCGTCTCCTCTGGCAATCGGCTTCTTCTCCAAACGCGTCTAACAACAGAGCCATGTATTAGTTGATTAACTTCTGCTCTAAGCAAGTTATGGTAGTTGTCTTCATCCTTCTTTAACCTATTTTGCAGATTAGAGGAGAGCTTTGCTGCCATCTTGGAAATTTCCTCATTTTCACCCAATCCTCCTTCTGATTCTGCAGACTCTTCTTCTGAGTAATCCACTCCGTGTAACCTAGTGGCCACGCAATCCATGTAACTTCCCTTATTGCTGGCCCAGACACCTTCATATCGTTTCCTCTCTTGTTCACTGGGATACGTTAATGCACTATGGTTTTTCCAAGGCTTGTTCTCGTTAAAGAGAGCCTTCTTATCTTTTTTCCCGCTGGACCTCATCGTAGTTCGAAACTGGACTGGCTGTTGAGCAAGACTAGCATTGGTAGTTTTATATAAGTTGATTGTCCCATCATCGATGTCACTTTCCTGTTCTAGCAAGTTGACTGAATTATCTATTCCTTTCACTTTCTTTTTAAATATGTTGTTTTTCAGAGTTTTTCGCGTTGAGTTTTTTTCTATCGTGACATCGGGAAATTTGGGGAATTTGGTTCCTTCTCCATTATTATCTACGTCTGATCGCCCAGGCAAGTCGTCATCCAGGTAGAGTTCATCATCATCGGAGGAATATACGTCTCCCTCTTCGACATACAGCGAGCCAAATGAAATTGCATCCAGTGACCTACCCTTTTCTCTAGCGGAAACATGATAGAATAGGGCTTCGTTGGAAGTATGACCATAGTTCATATTTGTTGGAGGCTTTCTCCTCATTGTGGTTCCTTGATCCGCTAGAACAGCATCATGATCGACTCCAGTTGAAACCTGATCATGAAATGAAGGTTGACTATCTCCTTCGTGAAATGTCACATCTATACTTATACCATGGGAAGGTCTCCTATTTTCGTCAATTTCGTTTCCTTCTTCACCATAGGTACTAACGTCTCCCTCTAAGAAACTTGATCCAAAGGAATACGATGAGCCATTGATTTGAGAATCATATACCGCACTTCTGCTACTTGTATTTGAATGAATTTTCAATGGGTCGGTACGATCAGCTAATAGCAAACTGTGTGTGCTTTCTGTGACAGCTTTCATTCTTGCATCTATTCGATCTCTCATATCATTCAACATTGCCTGCCCCTTTGGACTCTTCTCATACGCACCCACGGGGTTTATTGGGGAAATCTTTGTTTTTTGGTTTATTGAGTCTTTCAAATTCTTTATCATTTCTTGTGGTGAATAATCTGCAGATATTCGTTTCGTGTCTTGCATATTGCTAATAGTTTTGGATTCAATTGAATTCTTCACATTCTGAATCATTTCATGAGGTGTCTGAGACTGTCGCCTTGGTTGTCCCATCTTATGAATTTCGGAAAAATAATCAATCTTCTCATTATCTGTGCTAGAATTGCTAATCAGTCTGGGACTATGCCTTGGTGTTTTACTTAATGGTGAGATATCACTTTGTCGTACAAACCCTTGAGAATCCTGACTAGCATTTTTCCTAATCGAAGGAGCAGGCAAGAACACTTCAAGTGAAGATTTTGAATCAGTTTTGCTTAGTTTCTTTTGAGTTACCCTTGCTGGCTTCGGTAATGAATATGCCGATGTATTGTCATGTTTATACTCTCTCTGTTCTGCTTGGGAGTTTTTTCTTCCTATTGCATTGAAAGCAGCAAGTGCTGCAGCGTTGGCCGCCGCACTAGTTGACATGATTCTGAGAAAGGACCTTCCTTGTCTATATGGATGAATTAGTAAATGAAGAAAATAACAGAAATGAGTTAATTTGAAGAATTAAATTTTGGCATAGCCCAATACCAATTTCATTTCTTTGTTTTGTTTGAAGTTAAAAATTTAAATTAAAATAAAAATTGGTAAAATCAAGAGCGTTCGCGCAATAATATGGAAGTTCTTGTTGAACATATGTAATGCGGTGGAAAGTTCCTGAGACGACTGACAAAGGGAAACTTAAAACTGTGTAGAAATTTCCTCTCTGTCTCATTGCGTTCAGTTACAATCAGAAATGAAGCTTTGACAAGATAATCTCTCTCCTTCTATAGGGTTGAGGCGATTTATCGGAAATTTTATACTTAATATATGAAGAGCTATAAAAAAAACATCAAGGGTTACAGATTAGCTCGGCTTGCCAAATTTCTTTGGAACAAATTTTGAATCTGCTATAAGGCCAAAGTCCAGCATTTTCTTAACTATGGGGGACACTAAAATACGAAAATTGAGAATCAATGAATGTCAAATAACAAGCGAATTGTTAATTACAAATAAATGGCAAGTTGAAAAAGATCTATTTAATTATTAATCATAACGATATTAGCTACTACTTTCTCTTTCCTCTGGAAGAGTTAACATATCTTCCTCTACCTACTCTAACGCCTGAATGTCTAATGGTGTTGACCGCACTGAATGGAGATATGAAATTATCGGCACTTCCACCCCCAATCCACTCTTGAAGAATCTTATCATTTTGTCTTCTTTGCCAGTCATCATCTTTAAGAGCTTGTTGATATTCTTTTTGATCTTCTCTCAAAATTAATGGATCTTGTAAGGCTTTGTGACGACTTTGTTTATTGTGCTGGTATCCTGCATTTCCTTGTAATTTTTGTTGGTTTTTACTTAATGGAGATGGTAAACTGAATTTCTGACCTCTCTTGATCCATTGAAAGTTTGCCTTCAAATGAGGGGTCACCTTCCCAGTGATATTATCAATTGAGACAGCACATCTAAGTAATGTGTTTCCACCACACTTTGGACAGAAATGTTTAGGTTTACCATCCTTCGACATTGGAGTTAAACGGAAACATGCATGACACCTATACATATAATTACGCACTCTTTTGATTTGCTTACCAGACATTGCATTTAAAAGATTAATACCTATTTGCATAGCCACATTCTGACATGCAAAATCTCCTGTTGCTAATGCAAGTTTGATCAAAGGACCAGAATTGTTGGATTCTTGAATTTCTTCATTGCTATCTTTCAACATTTCCTCTTGTAAATTTTCTGGGGTGATCCATTCACCATCATCATCGTCTTCATCGTATTCTTCTTCTAACGGGTTAGCATTTTGTGTGTCTTTAACTGGAACAAGAACGTCTTGCACAGTATGTGCATTTTCTTGGATTTTCTGTGATTCATCTTCAACAGTTTTGGAACTTTCCTGTGACTCCTTGGTGACATCTTTATTGATATCCTCGTTTTGCTCCTCTAAAAGCTTCTTTAACTCTGCTTCTCTTTTTTCTCTTTGTCTCTTCCCTCCTCTACGGCGAGGTTTCTTTTCTGCTACAATTATGTTACTATTTGGTTGCTGAACTGGAGAAGATGTTCCTTCTTGTGATGCAGAATCATTATTCGAGGTCAAAGCTTCCAACTTTTCACCCGGAAATTTTCTTAATTTCGATTGGCCTTCATTCAATTCACATTCTAATTCATAAGAAAGAGCAATAATGTGTAAATCATTAACCGATAAAACTTGATAATCACCTGTTAATTTGGAAAAGCTTATCACTTTTTGAATGAATTCTGGTTTTGGATGTCTTATTTTTAATTTGTTACCCCATAAGACTAATTGTTGTCTAGTACGTTCATCCTTCAATTCACTATGAACTCCTGGCGTTGTATAAAATTCTTCAGCATATTGTTGCAAATGCGTTGCTGTCTGGGTAATAAGAGGACCCGCATCAAGGACTACTGCTTGTATCCTCCTTGATTCCGACATTGTATTGGTGTCTCCTTAGTGTTTCCTTTAGCTAGCTTGATATAGGAACTCTGAAACAACTACGAAAAAAATAACGAAAAAAAAATTGCGAAGTAAGCGATGAGCTGGAAATCACGTGCCGATAAGATTGTGATCGATTAAGTAATATACTTGTTTGTTGCAACCTTTACTCAATTCAAGTATGCTTGCTTGCAATGCTGCCAGTTTGAAATAAAGCGGAGGGCGAATGACAGCTCTACTTGGCAATATCAGATATTTTGGTCCTACATCCGGACAACATTTACCAGAATTGAGATATCACCGTCGGATTCTACTTTTTTAAGACTAGATCCCCGATTTGCACAGCCACATTGTATTGTAGATTAGACCTTCTAATTAGAACTCGCCACCATTCAATCCCCGATAATAAAAATTGTAGAATAAATATTCCCTCTTTTAAACTTGCAGTTGTGAAGATGGTACGTCTGGAAACTCGGAGTTTAAACACGTTATTTCCGCACTCCTCCCCTCCCCCTTAAAGAGGATGCAAATATACTTTCGTGTCCTTTATAATCAGCAAATATTTAGATACAATCGCACCTCGCATATAAATACCTGTCACTGCTTCCATTCCACTGAAAAGATATAGGAGGTTCTCAAGGTTTCAAGTAATGACGCAACTGAAATTTATTTTGCATTGGTTAAACAACTCAAGAGCCCAAAGAGTTGTTTGGCTTCTTGAAGAATTGGGAGTTGATTATGACATTAAATTTTATAAACGAGATGATACAATGAGAGCACCTAAAGAGCTTTTTAACCTTCACCCACTTGGCAAATCACCAATATTAGAAATTGTTCAAGAAGATGGAACTTCATTGAAATTGGCGGAGAGCGGTTATATTTTCCAACACGTTCTCGAACATTATGATAAGCAACATAGTCTCACGCCAACAAATCCTCAAGACTTAGAATCGGTAAAGTATTTCCTCCATTATACAGAAGGAACACTTCAGCCAATCCTTGTCTCACTCGTTGTTAACGAAGTCTCTAAATCAAAAGCTCCGTTTGTTGTTCGACCAATGGTGAGGCCTGTAGTAGCCGGGATTAACAACAACTACTATTATGTTGAGTTGAAAAAGAATTTCGATTACTTGGAGAGCATTATCAAAGCACAACATGAAAAGAATAGCAACTATTTTGCAGGTGACAGGTTATCTGCCGCTGACTTGATTTTGTCTTTTCCAATCTACCTGCAATATAAGAACGAGAGTTTCTTAAATCAGTACTTGAAGCAGGATACAAATGTAGTTTATCCTCATTTGTACGAATGGATCAATCATATGGTCAACGAGAAAGGGTGGGTATTAGCTGCAAAAAAAGTTGAAGGAAAGGAAGATTTTCCCGCTCCCAGATGATATCAAATTTCAAAGAATTTTAGCAGTTATTGGTTTGTTAGTTAGTCTTTGTATAGTTGTATTTTAGTGCTATGTCATGCTACTTGTCAAATCAATTAATCTATCTTGCTAGGTTAGTGAACAACAAGCCGACTTCATTGGCGATGCAGAACAATTCAATTCTACAATATCACCGTTGACGATCGTGAACCTTGATCATATACAACCTGGATTCAATCTGACGTAAATAAAACAGGTAGAAGCCCACCTTTACAAGCCTATGATTTTTCAACGAGGGTCTCTTGCATGTAGAGCGGTTTGAAAATTGGCCGAAAGATAATGTATACTTTTTTGGCAAACCAAATAAATATCAATTGTTCATTTCTTTGTCCGCTTTCGAAAAACCACATTACAGTTTCGTTATTCCAAGAAAAATACGGAAACCGGATATTAGCGCAAGTCTTGTTTCCAAAATCTATGTTGTGCGTCCTGTGATTGAATACCTCGAACGCAATTTCGTTTGAATTAAGCTTTTGAAACCCCACTATTTTCACGGCCATATGGTTGTCTTAAATCCGATTATATAAACAAACCTTATCCCCTACATTCCTCATCCAAATAATCAGTAATCAGTGACCTAACAAATAATGTCTGAAAACAAGCCTATACTCCATTTGTATGTCTGATTACGTGTGATCTCTTAATTCATCTAGATGACTAACCTCAATGAAGAATAAAAAATTCACGAGCAACTAGAATTGCTTGGTTATTAGAAGAATTACAAGTCCCTTTTACATTAAAAGTTTACCAAAAAGACCCCCTTTTCCGTGCACCTAAAGAATTAACCAAAATTCACCCATTGGGCAAATCTCCAGCTCTCGAAATTCCCAATGGATCAAACCCATCAACCATCATTGTTGAATCGGGTAATATCGTAGCCTATATTCTAAAAAAATATGACCCTAACAACAAATTAGTCCCAACCAATCCTGATGATAAATCACAGTTGGATTACTTCCTTCATTATGCTGAAGGAACCTTGCAACCATTGTTGATTTCGTTATTGATTCTGAGGTACGCGAAGACGAAAGCCCCATTTGGAAGTGGTTTACTAATTGGATTTATTGTAGATGGTATCAACAATGTGTACTACAAACCTGAATTAATAAAGAATTTCGATTATTTAGAGGAACTATTGAGGAAACAGCATGAAAACAATAATAAGTATTTTTTGGGGAACAAGTTATCCGCAGCCGATATATTGTTATCATTTCCTATATATGAAAGCTTCTTCGCAAATAGAGGGCTTGGTCTTTCTGATCAATTCAGTGACGATCAGATTGCAAGTTGGCCCCATTTGAGAGAATGGTGTGAGATTATTAAGAATGAACCCAACTTTGTGAAAGTCAAGGGTGCTGCAAGGAACTACAGCCTTTAGTTTTGATTGTAGTCGATGAAGAAAGCTCGATACTAATTTTGTAATTTAAATACTCATATTGAATAAATATTTCTTGGAAATAGCTACCATCGGTAGGCTCCTTCCTAATTAGTTAGGTGCAATAAATTTATTTCCTAATTAGGAAATATTTTAGATATCACCTTCCCTCAACTTTTTCAATTCCAGCGAATCGTTTCTCTCCAATGAGGCATTGATCTAGATTATATTCACTGAATAATGACGATTATATACTTGGTTTCAACGGAATATTCTATCTGTATAAAGGGTTCTAAAATTTCCCAAAATTTGTGTCAATTCTGCACGCAAACTTTGATTTTGGAATACAAACATTTTTTTAAACCATCATGGCCATAAACACTTACGCCCCAGATCGCTTCGTATTGTACTGGTAAGTTAACTTTTTATTGTCAATTATGTTAAATGTGAGTAAACTAACAATTAATCTATAGGCTTGATCAATCCCGTGCACAGAGAATTCTCTGGGCTCTCGATTTGCTAGAATTGGATTATGAAGTGAAAATATATCTACGCCATCCAGACACCTGGAGAGGTCCGTTGCAACTCTTTGAGGTCCATCCAACAGGAAAATCGCCCATCCTAGAAGTTATTTTTGGAGATGGAAGACCGTCAATCAAACTAGCTGAAAGTGGTCATATTATGAGTTATTTACTTCGCAATTATGACCCAAACTATATTCTCACACCAGCCGACCCGTATAAACAATTGGAAGTTGATTACCTTCTACATTTTGCTGAAGGAACTTTGCAGAATTTAAATATTTCTTTATTTGTGAATTCTGTAGCCAAAAATGTTGCCCCATTCGGGTTTCAGTCTATGACAAAGATGGTAACAAAATTTTTGAATAATGGTTATTATATCCATGAATGGAGAATATGTATGCAAATGTTAGAAGACGCTTTGGCAAGGAATGGGACAGGATATTTTGTTGGTTCAAAGTTATCTGCGGCAGATGTTATGTTGACCTTTCCAATCTTTGAAATGGTGTTTGACAACCTAGATGGGGCAAAGGAAATGCTTCGTGATAAGCGAGATTTAAAGAAAGTCTATCCAAACTTGGCCGAGTGGAGCAAAATGATAAGAAGGAATGAAAGCTATCAAAGAATTTGCCAGATGATGGATGAGGAAGTAGAAGATTTAATCTTGGCAAAACCACAGTTCACTTATCTAGACAAGGCTAGCTAATAAGTCTTAAAAACCACGAAGAAGCTGATCCTTTAGAAAGTTCTGATTTATTTCTGAAGTCATAGAAAGTAATTAGTTATATCAATTGTGTGAACCTCATACTCGGCATTTATTATTTAGAACTTCTTCAGATCTCGTTTTCTTTTATAAATTGAAATTTCCTTTTGTTGCATTGTAGAATAGGGACATGAACTGTTCTACTGGTCTGCGGTGAATGTCCGTGGATATAGACGTTCAAGACGTAGTGAGAAGAAATTCCCCAGTGCTGGGCAAGTAGGGTAGTTTGGAAACAAAGTTAGGCCAAGAATGTGGTTATTGTAGTACTACTAACAGCAAAGGCAATTATCCTGAACAAGCCAACTGGAAAATTCATTATAATTGAGGAACCAAAGAATAATCGATTAGAGGTTTTCTGATATTAGTTGTATGTAGCAATAATGACCTGGTATAAGATCAGAGAATTTTCAACGCGACTAATTGTTTCAAATTCCAAGTGTTATTAATAATTCGGTTACAAAAACCATAACAAAAGGAGTTATAAATAAGGATTTCAGAGAAAAGCGAAGTCCGGCGGATGATAAGCAATATTTATAATATATCTATCTAGATGGGTAACATTTGAAGTGTATATGCCGGCGGAAAAGGATTTACAGATTGATTGTTTTCTAACCAAAAGATTTTATATGAACGAGACGAACATCGAAATTAAAGAATAACCGACCTATACGAAAGAAATCACGATAAGATGGCTTCCTAACAATTGTGATCGACCCGGAATATCAATTGTTACACATAACTATCGTGAAAGTATTAAATGGCTAAAATGGTTTTGTGATACATTGTTTTCTTCGCGAAGTTAACAAAAGTAATGTGGGGCGGTGCAACAAACAATGAACTAGCAAACTGGACAATTTCATGCATTTCTGCGATTATTTCTGGACCCCACTACAGGAGTTTTCATATTCAAATTGCGAGATATGATATGCTTTAGAAGGCGTCCAGGGGTGGTACAAGTGTCAACAGGATAGCTAGCTGACACATTCCTCCTGCAAGCATTTAAGTAAGCATCTATCGTAGCTTGACGCGACGATGACATTGTCGACTATATGGCGCGCCAGGAACTACTTGAGAATTACCCACTTTATGAAATCCCCACAAATCGTGATTGCAATTGATTCTTGCATTTGTAGTAAATTGAACAAGATTGTTGGAATTAGGTACTTAACGTAACCTAGCCTATAAGGACCTTACGATTAGTCAAGTTAGTCTAACGAGTGTGTGGGAACAGCAGCGAATCCTGTGTTCACGACATAATAGTAAAGACAAAGGTTTCTAAATATAATTAGGTGTATTAGAAGCGGCAATGAATAAGGGTTTGGAATTTCGAGTAGGTTTCGCTACTTAGTTACAACACATTCGCATGCACAAAATTTCTTTATCGCTAACATAAACTTAGCTAGGAAGATTTTATTTGTGGATAGAAAAAAAGTTTAATTACAATGTCGATAACGACAGTTTTGCAAAACAAAACTGAATTGAATGAATTCCGAGAACTTGAAACATTCATTATTTCATTTCAAGTGGTTAAGTAAAATTGGTTTTAAGGGGCAACCTCGAATATTGCAACGCTCTTTCTTCACCTTAACTGAAGTATATGCCAGCGTGATTTCTTTTCGTTCAATGGAATAGTCGACCTACTAATTTTTACACAGAAAAGAATTTTTTTTTACTTTAAAAGAAATTTAATACTAAATCAATCTCCGTAATTTCTTTTTTTTTTTGCCTACTTGAAGATCTGCTTCAAACACTAAAACTTTTGAGACAAGTCAGTTTGTTGGAAATTAATAATTAAAAAAATCAACAGACACAAACAGCTTCAACAATTTTTTTTCTGACCTTGAATTAAAGTTAATTTTTGATTAACACCTTTTCGTCTTTCACTCTGTCTCTTTTTTTACGTTCTCCCTCTTTTTTTTTTACAAATAACTTTCATTGTTTCCAATATAACCATCCAATCAATCATATCCCATCGACTAGCTTCCTACAAACAACCTCCCACTTCAAGCGTTAGTCGATTCATTTTACTTAAATTCAGTCTTAATTGCTTTACTACCACAATCACGTCGTCATTACAAGTGATCGATAACGAATCAACCCATCTGAAACTTTTCGTTGGCTAACTGAATTTACACACAACAAAACTGACATCAATCATTTGCATGAGATAGATTGACTTTAACTGTTCCTCTACATCATTCACACACGTCTTGCTGTCCCGATTTTCAGTTTCATTAAAAGATTCATTTTGAAAATCATACCATCCCCATTCAACATCAACATCAAATTATTGTCCTTTATATCACTGCATGTCAGCACGTCACCAATACTCATCTAATAGTCCTGCCGCTATAGCAGCCGCCCAAGCTTCACATAATCCATTATCGTCTACTGCAATTAAAATGAACAACGCCATGAACAACGTATCAACAGGTGGTCACCACCATCACCCTGGAGGTCCAATGCTTACGTCTAATAATAACGTTGTCGCCTCTAATTCCCAATCAACCTCTAACAATTCTTCTGTCGTTGGTTTGCACTACAAGATTGGCAAGAAAATTGGTGAAGGTTCGTTCGGTGTCATATTTGAAGGTACGAATATAATAAATGGAGTACCGGTAGCTATCAAGTTTGAACCAAGAAAGACTGAGGCCCCTCAATTAAGAGATGAATATAGAACTTATAAGCATTTACAAGGTTGTGAAGGGATTCCTAATGCATACTATTTTGGCCAAGAAGGCTTACACAACATATTGGTTATCGACTTATTAGGACCTTCGTTAGAAGATTTATTTGATTGGTGTGGTAGAAGATTCAGCGTTAAAACGGTCGTTCAAGTAGCAATTCAGATGTTGAGTCTCGTTGAAGAAGTTCATCGTCATG
The DNA here is from genome assembly GCA_002105455.1 of Hemisphaericaspora xylofermentans. Lineage (NCBI taxonomy): Eukaryota > Fungi > Ascomycota > Pichiomycetes > Serinales > Debaryomycetaceae > Hemisphaericaspora > Hemisphaericaspora xylofermentans. Next base: position 56,167 of record NDXA01000029.1, on the reverse strand, counting down.
ATTTAATTTATAGAGACATCAAACCTGACAATTTCTTAATTGGTCGTCAAGGGTTACCAGATGAAAACCATGTTCATTTAATCGATTTCGGTATGGCAAAACAATATCGTGATCCTAGAACGAAGCAACATATTCCATATAGAGAAAAGAAATCCTTGAGTGGTACCGCTCGTTACATGTCAATCAACACACATCTAGGCAGAGAACAATCAAGAAGAGATGATTTGGAAGCTTTAGGACATGTGTTTTTCTACTTCTTAAGAGGTCAATTGCCATGGCAAGGATTGAAAGCTCCAACAAATAAACAAAAATATGAAAAAATTGGTGACAAAAAGAGAACTACTCCTGCTGTCACTCTTTGTGAAGGATTACCCCCACAATTCGCCGAATATTTAGATTCCGTTAGATCGTTACCATTTGATGCAGAACCGGATTATGAAGAATATAGAATGTTATTATTATCCGTTTTAGATGACTTTGGACAAGCATGTGACGGCGACTATGATTGGATGCATCTTAATGGAGGTAGAGGATGGGATGCTGCAATTAATAAAAAACCCAACTTGCATGGTTATGGTCATCCTAATCCACCTAATGAACGTGATAGAAGACACCGTGATCAAAGAAGAAATAGGCAGGCACAACAACAGTTGCAGCAGCAACAATTACAACAGCAAGCTCAACAACAAGCCCAATCACAGTCACAACAATTATCAGCAACCCAATTACATCAACAGAAATTACAAACCTTGGTTAATCGGCCATTACCTCCAATCAAGCAGGAGATACACATCGGACATGGTCTGCCTGATATGTTGAATCATATGACCAATCCAGTCAAATATGAAGGCTATCATAATGGTAATAACACTCAAAATCAATACCATCAACAACAAATGATTGACGAAGCTGAAAGCGAAAAAGGATTTTGGGCTAAGTTATGTTGTAAATAGAAATGATCTAAAAGCTGCTTTTGTTCAGTCTGGATTTGGTCTTTCTTGGTTAAGTTTTATTTCGGTTTTATAAAAATCTGTCATTATGTTTCATTTTTATTTTCTTAAAGAATGCTTGTTGTATAAGATACATTTCATTTTTAATTTCATTATCTAAAAAAATAAATATTAATTATCTAATGAGTTGATTTCTAGCGTCTTTTGAAGTTTTCTCTCATGAGCTAGTTAAATGACGTTCTTAACCCGGAAAAAGATCTCGAATTCGCTATACGACATCCACTTTGGAGCGCAAGATGTCACATCGTTGAACTTAAATGCACGTTGCTTTACAAGTTTTAGAAAGGACTCTCTGACCTGAGTTTGGAAAATTTAGTTGTGTCGATGGTTTCACAGATAGATGGTATTTAGATTATTAAAACGAAACCCTGTAATCACAATTTTACTTAAATGATGAAAATTTGTCAGGTTACCCACTCATTCAGTTATATTACTTTTGTTCGCTCCTACTTAATTGACTTATTTGGTTTCATGAATGCTTACATTCGGTGAATCCCGTTTTTCTATATAGTCGGGTATACTTCTTAATAGTTTTATCCTTAATAATACAAGAAAAAAAATTAAGGTGGGATAATCGGTTGTGTAGTGTGGGGAGCATCCGGAATATTAAGGGTACAGTCGGTATTTTTGGCGGGCTTTGCAAGCGGGAATGGCCAAAATCTCAACAAGCGGATTTCCACAAATATTTAATGGGGCCGTTTTCCACAACATTTTCTGATTCTTTACTCTTTCTACGATACATATCAATTACTGAACTGCTTTCACCATGACCAATTCACAACCAAATTCCCACTCGCATGAGCATTCGAATTCACATGAAGAATCCATTGCTGCAAACGTGGCCCATTTCAATGAAGAATTTGCCCGAATTTACGAAAAATTAGATTCGCAAAAGATTTTATCGCTTTTATTCACCAAATACATTCTTGAGTATGATTTTACGGATCCTACCAAAAGAAAATCTCCCGAAGAAACAAAGATCCCAATTGGAGACCCCACTGCAGAGACTAATGGGTTGACTGTTCAAAATACCTTGCCTGACCCCTCAACTTATTTATCCAAGTTCCCCGCTACTATTTTCAAACCTGGAATGAACTTGTTGGATTTTGCATGTGGTCCAGGATTAGTAACACAATTATTCACCCCCTATTTAGGTGGCGATGAACGTTCAGAGATAGTGGGAATGGATATAAGTCCCGTCTTTCTTAAGCATTTTGATGAACGTGTAGGGAAGTTGAAAACTGACAATCTTCATATCAGATCTTACGAATATGATATTCTTACTAAGGATGTCACGAAACAACAGGAATTGAAACAATTCGAGAACTCGTTCGATGCAATTATATGTACTATATCATATCATCACATTGATAATTATGAACTCGTCACTAAGAAATTAGCCTCCTTTTTGAAGCCAAGTGGATGGTTATTCATTGTCGATTTCTACAATGAGGATCTCGAAGATCCAAATGCCAATCCGGAAAACCCAGCTGTCCGCCACATGGGAGGATTAAAGATTGAAGCCTTGAATCATACCTTGCGTGATATCTCCGGGTTAACTAATGTTAGCAGTGCTTGTGAGTTTAGAACATCATTATGGCAAATTGAGGATTTCATTAGACATCATCTAAACGAGGAGACTGTAAAGAAGATGGAAAATGGAGAATTACCATCCAAGAAAATTTCTGCTGACAAGATTGGTTACTTATGCGACTGTAGTATTATTTATGCAGTTGGCCAAAGAAAGTAAATTGAGTAGATTGTTATAGATGATCCGGCACATACCTCGAATATACCTCTGTCGTTTAGCTTTGACTCAGAAGGTTCACATCTGTTTTCATGGACCAGCAATGTTTCATAAAATCCTTAGATTTAGTAGTATGTATTTTCCCCACAAAGATTTCATCTTATTTTTCTACACCTCGTTGTTAATTGTTATTTGCTCCTTGTTAATTTTATTTATGGCAAGTTCCAAATAAAATGATGATGAAGGAAAGCGATTTCAGTATAAATATCTCTGGAAGGTCAGATTTTCTTTGTTCAGGTTTGAAACACAAGGAAAGAAGTCTACCATCTTATTCATAAGTACTATTGTTTTTCTGCATCATCACATCATCAACGTCTGCAATTGTTTTCAGTTGAATTCATTACAAACGTAAAATGACTGAGTTCGACATTGCTTCTCACAAGGAGGCAATCCAGGCTAATCTTAGAATGTTCAATGAAGGCTTTGCAACAAAATACGACTACTATGATTCGCAAAGAATATTTTCCATATTATTTGCCAAATATCTTCTTGAATACGACTTCGCCAACCCCACCAAACGAAAGACATTGGAAGAAACTGAACATATACTTGGGAATCCATATATTGACTGTAATGGCTTATCAACTGAGAATGACTTGCCAGATCCCAAGACCTATTTATCGCAATTCCCAAACAGTATAATCAAACCAGGTATTAAGATGCTTGATTTTGCATGTGGGACGGGATCTGTGACTGAAAAGTTTGTACCTTATTTGGTTGGTGATCCAAATAAAAAGAGTGAATTGATTGGGATGGATATCAATCCTGCTTTCCTTAAACATTTTAATGACAAAGGTGAAAGAGATGGAAGTAACCAGCTAGAATTTAAATCATATCAGTATGATATATTGGATGAATCGGTACAAGAAGAACTCAAGGAACAATTTGAGAATCGTTTTGATTTAATTATATGCACATTGTCTTACCATCACATTGACAATTACGAATTGGCAACAAAGAAATTAGCCACTTTCTTAAAACCCAAAGGATGGCTATTTGTTATTGATCTTTATAACGAAGACGTGGAAGCACCAAAACCTAATTTTGATTGTCCATCCGTTAGACATATGCAAGGGTTAAAGCTCGCTAGCTTAGATCACACTTTGCGTGATATTGCAGGTTTGGAAAATGTCAGTAGTGCCAGAGAGTTCAGAACCTACATTTGGCAGGAAGATATCTTTATAAAGTATCATTCATCGGAAGATACAATCAAGAGATTGCAAGCGGGTGAATTGGAAAGTAAAGACATTGGAAATAATGAAACTGGGTATTTGTGTGAAGCAAGTATCGTTTATGCAGTTGGTCAGAAGAAATGATATTCTGTTCTACCAATTCATATTAGTCAATTTAATTAAAATTTTAATATATCTTTATAGAAGGTAAAATTCATCCAGATTGGAAAAGAAATCATTTCTCTCTGCAAATCTCGGTCTAACAAGATTATGCAATCTGCAATGTCCAGAGGAAATAGCTTTGGAAATCGGATAAAAAAATCCTGATCGAATCCCGAATGCCAAGTTAATTTTATCCTTAGTCAAGTGCAATTTCTATGTCTCTTATTATTCATCTTGTGGTTGAGTTTTGCAACTATTATTTGTGAAAATACAAGGCAAAATTTAGGTAGGGTTCATTTTTTTACCCCTATTTTCTTCAAAGGGCTTCGTTTGAGTGGGAACAAGGGTAAAACAGAAATACGATTTATCAATTGGTTATCGTAGCAAACACGTAAGTAGTTGTTGTAATACTAAATTTAATCACCATATAATCCCACCCGTCAAACTTAATGCAGAACTACTTCTCCACACTACTGGAAGGATCTAATGTTACAAGTCGTGCGATCTTGTTCAAAACTTTATCCTTGTGTTTTTTTTTCCGTTGATTTCTTTTTCTTCTTTCAGATGCATAGAAACGACCCATCTTAGAAAGCAGATACACAACACAAGATAGAAGGTTAACCAGGTTCCTCGATATATACTTATTAATAATCTCTAGAAATATACATTAACTTATAGCAAGAACTACAACTATTTGCGAATTTAATATGGCATCTAGACAGTCACAAAAAAGATTGACGAAAGAATATAAATCTATCCAAGCAAATCCACCTCCTTACATTACCGCTAAACCGAACGATGAAAACATTTTAGAATGGCATTATGTCATTGACGGACCTCCAAACACCCCATTTAGCGAAGGGCAATATCATGGAATATTACGATTCCCTGCAGAATATCCATTCAAGCCTCCTTCTATATCAATGATCACACCTAATGGAAGATTTGCCACGAATACGAGACTATGTTTAAGTATGAGTGATTATCACCCAGACACATGGAATCCTGCGTGGAGTGTAGCGACCATATTAACTGGTTTATTAAGCTTCATGACTGGGGATGAAAGTACGACGGGATCAATAAATACTACGGACAATGTGAAAAAGCGGTTAGCTAAAGATAGTAAACAATGGAATAACAATGAAAATCAACGATTTATAAAACAATTTCCAGAGTTGGTAATGAAAAATAAAGAAAATATTGAAAAGATGAAAAGATTAGAGGCAGAAGAAGAACAGATAAGAAAGCAAAAGGAATCGGATGATGACAAGGATACGCCAATAGATAGAACAAAATTGGATTTATTAGATCCGGAAGATCGAGCAAGGTTGTTAGTTCACGAAGAGAAATTGGATTCCTTTGATCGTAGGGATAACTTTTCTGGTTTGACCATATTTGGAGTTTGCGTCGCTGCATTGATTGCTGTGTACTGTAGTATCATTAAGAGAGGTTAATTGACGATTGGTTTCAGTCTTCGAGAAGAAAAAGCGAAAGATTTAGCTTTTGTTCTTTTTATAGGTTTTGTATATGGCAAATATAATCGTAGGATATATCGTGAAATATTGACAAGCTTACCGATTCGTGAACTTCCAGGTTTAATGTTACTTCAATAATGTGTGGATTTTGTGTGAGATAAGATTCGAGAACTCGGTTCAATTATAGTTTAGACAGAAGATACGTACGATACAGCTTACGTAGTCCCCAAATATAATCGCGCAAGAATAATCAGAACTTCGCTCTTTTTCATTATGCGTAGTCTTGAGGTAAATCCCCTGCTAGCATGCTGTTAGTAAGACAAAGGTAGTTCGATGTATAAAGCTGTGTATTTCCCAGAGACTCTTGGAAGATTTATTGTAAGTCCTTATCTTGCAAATTCGGGTCTCAAACAAATATCAGTCGAATCTTAGGAATCACGCACATTATTCTTATCTTATCTTCCGGATGGGTCGCATCTTGTGTTCCATCAGAATTTTATTACTTATATATTTGATGGACGTTTCGTGCAGTGTAGAAATCAAAAAACAAAAACAGTTGCGAAATGTCCGATCCGAAATTGGACCCAACTCGAATAAACTATAAATGTCATCACAACTACTACTTTAGTGTACAGTCTACTTTAATTTCGAATTGCAACGGTACACACAAGATTGAATGTTCATACTAAAAAGAGAATAGATGTAGGACGTATAAGCTTACTTTCAAGATCAGATCCAATTCTCAGCAAACACACTGTCTTGTCCAGAAAATTATCTTGGAAGATTCAATAAAGGGATTTCATTCACCTTATACTCATTTTCCCTGTTGTCGCAAAAAATGCTTGGTTGATAATATACTTTGTATTGAATTCTGTCTTGAAAGTTACAAGCATTCCAACTAAATTTGTGTCAGGGGTAATTAGGAGTTTGGTAGAGAATCTATTCCAGATCTGTTACACGAGAATCTTAATACACGAGTATTGATACAGAACCATGGAAGCAAAATATAGCAGAAGTAAACGGCACGGTTGAAGATGATCAATTAATTAAACGACTTTTAAACCAAATTCTCGATCTGCAAGGAGATCTCATCTATTAATAGCAAGTGGGACGTTTCATAGAAGATTCGCAAAAACTTAAACTAAGCCTAACTCCAGATCAATCACTGCAACTAAATTATTGACCACAGCGATTTTGATCTACAAGACAAAAAATCAAGAATAGTTCAAAATATACACGGGATAATTTGGTGATGCAATGTCAACTTAGATACCACATTCCCAATCCAATTTTCTTGTGGTCCATTATTAAGGTTCTTCACATCCGTCGTTATGGCCAAATTATAGTTTTCTAATATTGAAAAACAATAGCTCTTTGTTTTATTATATCGTGGATAATTTAGACGTATTATGACGCAGCGATCGCAAGTGTGTATCCCATTTTGGCAATCTATAATTTAAAACACACACGCGTAACCCCTCTCCATACAAGTTTTTGCCTCCTTTGGTTATGAGCGACCTCACCACTTTCAACTCTATATTAATTTCATCCACTCTGACCAACGAGTTGGAATTGTATCTTGAAGGCTTACCTTACACCATCTTATCCAATTGGTAGAACCACACCGGATAACAAATTTTCTAAATTTAGAAGGCACCAAGATTTTTTTTTGTTATTTGTGTTTTTTTTTTCATTTAGAATTAATGCAGTAATAATATTTTATTTTTTTAAGATGTAACATGAAAAACAATTTGACATTTAAAGAAAATAATTCGAACAATTGAATCAAAGTTAAAGAGAAGAAGCCAAAATTTTTTTTTTCGAAAACAAGAATTTAAACTTTTATAATTTTTTTTTCCGTTTTTTTTATTATTTTTAGTTTTATATTTATACCCACACACACTTTTTTTCTCATTCACGCCCTCTCTCGATATTTTTGTCTTTTTGTCTGTCTGATTTGTCTGATTGCCCAATTATTTCGTTCAATTTTTTTTTATTACAACAAGATTTTGGCTTGTTCTTTATAAATTTGGTTTCATCGTTTCCCTCCCATCACCTTATATCTATATATATTGAACCATCAGCGACCACTTGTAAGGATTTAGGTAACCTACAGCAGAAACATCTTTTTCCTTTATTTATTTGTGCATGTTTAATCAGCAACAGTGAATCTCATTCAAATTATAAAAATAATATATACGAAGCTGGTAAAATCTCAATTTCCAACATAACTTTCAAGACATTCCTTTTGTTCTAATAAAATAATTATATTACTACTATTAATAGACGTTTTATCCATCAAATCTCATATAAATCGAAGCAAGTACAGCCCACATCAAAGCCATGACATCCCATCCTTATCGTACGCAGCTATCCAATAATAATAACAACATCAGTAGCACCACTACTGCCCCTTATCCAGTTGATGACTTCCATCAATCACTGCCTCAGAAATATCATGACGCTACTGGCTATCTCCCAGATTCTAATAATACCCCATCAGAGAAATATACTAATCCCGTAGATGAAGTCACTTCTGGAATGGAGGATTTATATTTTTCACCAACTCAACCAAGATTCCAACAACAATACCATCATCCGGAAGCACCATTGCAAATGCCAATGCATGAAAATAATGCAACTGCGATTGTAGAACAATCAATCAAATCGGTTTCCTCTGATAATTCATCTCCAATAACACCTCAATATAGTCATTTTCAACAACCTTCCACTCAAAACCAACCTCCGATTCCTCCTGCACAACAGCAGCAACTACCACCTCAACTTCCTCGCAACCCATCTTCTAACGCAACCGCACTAAAACAAATCAACAGCAGTCCATATCCTACTTATGGATCCAGGACCCCCCCACCAGCGTTTGCCTCTAAAGAAAGTGTTTCATCCCCAAATTCAAATCCATTATCAGCCACCTCATCTGTAACCAATTTCAATTTACATGTTCCAATGGATCATTCAGGTTTCTCAAAATCCGAAAATAGTTTGGTTGCTCCATCATTCAATAAATTCGGTCATAATCGTTCTGTATCATCCACTTCTTCATTTTTCCATGATAGGAGTGATAGCGCGTCCTTTGTTGATTTCAATCAAAATGTCATTCAATCATACTTGGGAAGAGATGCTAAAGAGCATTTAGTTCCACGTATAAAGACTATTGATTTATATCGTCAAAATGCAAAAAAATCAAATGATCCAGCTGTATTGTTTCAATATGCTCAATATATGTTGCAAACTGCATTATTACTAGATGCCGAACCAGTTGCTGGTTCTAGCACCACTACATCTTCACACTCCTCTGATTCCAGAGGTACTGGATCACCAGTTGAGAATTCTCCAAGGCGTGGCCCTTTTGACTCTAGAAATGGATCAAGTTCAAAGCTTAGTGGACATAAGAAATCAAAATCTGACATAAACGGTGTATCGCAAATGGAAGTTGATGACAAGAGGTTGAAGAAAGCATTATTGAAAGAAGCGGTTCATTATCTCAAGAAATTGAGTGATAAGGGATACGTTGAGGCTCAATACTTATTAGGTGACGCGTATAGTTCAGGTGCTTTGGATAAGATTGAAAACAGAGAAGCTTTTGTGTTGTTTCAAGCAGCAGCAAAACATGGTCATGTCGAGTCTGCTTATCGTACATCCTATTGTTATGAAGAAGGTTTAGGTACTGGAAGAGATGCACGTAAGGCAGTTGAGTATTTAAAGATTGCAGCAGCTAAGAATCATCCTGCTGCTATGTATAAATTGGGTGTTTACTCTTTCTACGCTAAGATGGGTTTGCCTAATAATATGAATACCAAGAAAATGGGGATCAAATGGTTGACTAGAGCCACTGGTGTTGCTAACGAATTAATTGCGGCTGCACCTTACGAATTAGGAAAATTATATTACTACGGGTTTGAAGATATCGTCATTCAAGATAAGAAATATGCATTGGAATTATACGCCCAAGCAGCTGCGTTGGGACATATTCAATCGGCAGCCATTTTGGGACAGCATTATGAAGTTGGTGATGTGTTACCACAAGATTCAAATCTTTCTATTCATTATTACACGCAAGCTGCATTAGCTGGTGATCCAAATTCGATGTTAGCGATGTGTGCCTGGTATCTTGTTGGTTCTGAACCATATTTACCAAAAGATGAAACTGAAGCTTATGAATGGGCTAAACGAGCTGCAGCATGTAATTTAGCAAAGGCTCAATTTGCATTAGCTAATTTCTATGAAAAGGGAATTGGATGTTTTAAGAACGTTGCAGAAGCACAAACATGGTATAAGAAAGCAGCTTTGAATGGAGATGAGAAGTCATTGAGTAGAATTACTGATCAGGAAGTGGTTAGAAAGATACAAAAATATATAAAGAAAAGACCGGCTGTGGTAAACGAGTTTGATGGAACGACTTCTACTCCTGCACAAGAGAAGGATTGTATTATCATGTAATTAGTACTTCAATTTCAAGGGTCCATTTATTAATTTTCGTTTTCATTCAAGTTTCTATCGATATTTTCATTCAATGTGTGGATAATCTTTATACATAATATATATTATTTTTATTTTTAATTACAAATGAAGTGGCACTGGTTACATGGTATAGGACTACAGCTTTTTGCTTCATTTGCATTTTAATAGGCGCTGCATAAATTTGAATTTTTATATGTCTATGGGGCTGTGTATAGAATAGTTTCAATAGAATGAACATGTGTACTTTTACAATACCAAATCAAAAATGTGGTGCGTCAAAACGGGCACCGAATCTATACACTGCTCCTCTCTATTTTTTAGAAGAATCTATCATTCATAACCTCCTGAGTGGAGGTTTGGTCACCTAGCCGATCTCTTAACAGATTAATCAATTGTTATGGTTTCATGTTTCAATTAAATTGCAACTTGACACAAAATTAGTTGATTCTGATACAATTGCATTCAATCAGAGTTTATGCAGAAGTGCGTCATTGAGGACTGAATTCCAAAACATGAAGAACAATAGAATTGATTGAAGCAACTACACTTCCGAATATTCTTGATCCAGCAAGCCTGTTTGCGATAGCTTCTACGTACTTGAAGCCCCCTGTTCATCGAACAAACTTGTAATGAAAAAGAATTGGCTAAACTGTACTTGCATAGTCAGACAAACTTATCTCTATTTTTAACTTTTTCGGGAAAGCGATCGCAATTTCATATTTCCGACTAGAAAGAACGGACCAAACATTAAAATTTATTTTCACCATTCAAGGAAAAGGAACGACAATGCGTTTCACTGCAAAGGGGGTAACAAAATAAACTAAGCCGAACTTTCCACGTATATTAATGATGATCCATAGCCTTCCATTGAACCATTGATCATAATTCTGCAAAAATCATACGCATGGAGAGCTAATTAATTGATTGTATTCTGGTTATGATACTACGCCATTGTAGAAATAGAAACCGAAGAAGATAAAGTATCGTGGAACACGTTGCATTTTTGTGGAGTAATATTCTGAAAAAAAGATATTCTCCCTTTCAGTTACCTAAATTAGGGAGTATATGTTAAATCCCATTAACCTTTTTTTCAAAAAATTCATATTCCTCTCTACAAACTATCAATTTCAATCTACAATATATAAACTATGTCTGCTAACGAATTCTACTCTTCTGGTGAACAAGGTGAATACCAACCAAAGCAATCTAGCGGTGACTCTAACCAACAATCCAATGATCCTCAAGACAGAGGCCTTTTCTCAACTTTAGCTGGTGGTGCCGCTGGTGCGTTTGGTGGTCACAAGTTAGGTGGTCAAGAACACGGTACCTTGGGTACTGTGGTTGGTGGCGTTGTTGGTGCAATTGGTGCTAACAAACTTGAAGATGCCATTGAAGACCACAGGGAAAGAAAAGAAGAACGTCGTAATGAAGGTTTTGGTGGTGGCAGAAGGGACGACTACCGTGATGAAGGTCGCCACCATGGTGGTAGAAGAGATGATTACCGTGATGATTACCGCGGGGAGTACCGTGGGGATTACCGCGATGAAGGTCGTCATCATGGTGGTAGAGATGATTATCGCGATGAAGGTCGTCACGGAAGATATTAACAGGACTTCTAATTCCGTTCTGGGAAGATCTTTATCTATCTTACGCAACGTTGCTGTTGTTTATATTACTCTGGAAGTGTATAGTATTATTTGCAGTTAAAAAATTAAGTTTTCCATAGCAGTTCTAATGATATTCATTTTATCTGACGGGACCCCATGGCTGTAGAAACAGGATGTTCGTTCTAGCGAGAATTCTTGTTCATGGGTTCCTTAGACGAGTTTATTTTTTATCCCAAATTTCAGATGAAATTGTGGAGTTTATGACGTATTGTTCAAATTTTAAATTTTAAAATTTAATTTAATATTCTGTAGCCTCTATTCTGGTTGCAACCGCGCTTTCGGACATTGCGAGGTACATTTGCATCATTTGTTGAACGTAGAATTAATACAAGGTTAGAGGTGTTACTACCATCTTTTACACAAAACGAATAGGAGACCTTACTCGCAAAAGTACACCCTTTCCTGCAAACATACTTTAAATCGTTCGAGTAGAAGTCCTTGTGAATGTTTTCTGTTTTTCTAACCCACACTCCCGGTACCAGGTTCTTACAATGATTTAGATCAAACTCAAGAACGCATCCAAACCTTTTTAAAAACCTATATACCTGAATATTTAATCATTTCTACGTTTTGACAAAAAATATAACAAATCAAAGACTTTACCGGCAAGTTTTTCCTACCATTAAAGCGCTAGCTTCAACTATTTCGTTGCCATTTTGATAGGACTGTTAGGTGACTTGGCAAGGTCAATATCCGAATGCGGAACATTAACTGGAGTATATGAGATCCTTGAATCCAAAAGCACTCCATCTTGAAGCATCACGCTAGCATCGGGTGTAAAATTAGTTACTACTTTAGCGGCAGCATTTGTATTCAACAATGGTTGGAATTTGGGATTATTGCTCGACTCCGGAAAATTCCTATTGGTCGTGCTAGTGATAGAAGAGGCACGACTCCTGCGTAAATCAGCAAGTATTTGTTTCGATTTGGACTTAGGTATAGACGAGTTTCCAATATCTTTTGGTGGAGAATTCAATACGGGGTCAAATTGCATTGCAAGGTCGTCATTGGCCAATTGATCCAAGATGTTATTTGTTGCGATTGGGGAAACTTCTACATCACTCTTATTCATAGAGGTATCCATGCTTGTATCCATAAACGAATCGCTCTTGGTGACGTCCCAATGAACTGTCTTCTTTGCCTTACGAATAGGTGACAGCTTGGCAACTTTTATTGCTCTTTTAGGAAAGGATTTAGGCGGTGAAGGAACTTTAATCAGCAGCTGAATTCTGATTCGTTTTGTTGGGATTTGCATACTTTCATCTTCTTCATCGATCATCATGTAACTGGAATCCATATCAAAGGATTTGTGAATTTCATGATCAGGCTCACTAAGTTTTCGTTTCATAAATTCACCCGCAATTTTTTCGATATCAGAATCGAAGTCACCCAGAACCATTCTTTGCAAACTTGATGATATCCCCACAATCCATTCGTCAGAGTTCAAGTCACGAGCAAACCCTCTGGTTAGGTGAATTATCGAATAACGATAATTTCCTGTCTCGTTGATTAATTGATCATATAGTATAGAGGAAGAGAACAAGATATCCCCTTCGAATTCCTTTTTCAAGAGCTCTAGATACTGCTTGAAATTGTTTGTGTGATTCTCAGTCCAACCTTCTTGTTCAGATAATCTTTTTAACGTTTGAATTGATGAAACATTCCAAATATTATCCGTGTCACTTGGCTGAGTATATTGATTTTCGAGATCCGGAATCTGAGACTCTATTTTCGACGATAATTGAGATACTAAATCTCTCACGGTATTCAATTCTGAGCTATAACCAATTCGGTCAGATTCTTCTAATAGCTTCCATTCTTGTTCAATGACATCACATTCAACCGTCTGGGATATTAAAAGTTTCCTTTTTGCCAATATAAATGCCTTTCTCCATTTTTCTTGTGAATGATTCTTCAATGTCATTCTTATGGATTTTATAGCTTCGAAAAGTGATGTGAAAGCTACATCTTCCACCTTCTTGCGCTTTTCAATTGTGTTCTCGATGACTTTGGCCTCTCTGCTTCTCAATTCTTCAATTTCTTGTTTTTGTTCAGTTATCATCTTCAAATACGAGCCAACATGACGGTCTAAGTTAGTTTGATTTCGTATCAACTTCGTCTTAATTTCTTTGGCTCGGTTTGCGTATTTCAATGTGTTTAATGTCTCATCGTAATGCTGGGAGGATGGAGAAACACAGACAATCATCACCGTTTTGCAGTTCCCACCTAGAGAAAATTTCAATAATCGAGTAAGTTTCGAATCCCGATACGGGACATGATTTCTTCTCCTAGGGTCACATAATGCATTTATGCAATTTCCCAACGCTAATAATGATCTATTAATATTGGCCCCTTCATTCAATCTTGGGCCTCTATTCTTGGTTGCTGCAGCTCTTTCGCTCCCCGCAAGGTCTATAATCGATAATGTTGCGAATGTATAATCATCCTTAACATCACTCGTTTTATTTTTTTGCATGATGTTAATTTGTAGCACGGCATGGGATCTACTTGATGTAACATTTGCTTCTGTGGGAGATGTTGTTCTATTTTTGTTGCCTTCTATAATGAGTTCCATAACTTCTTCAACAGAGCTTGGTGTGTGGGCTGTCAAATTACATACACTGACTTTTTTGTTTTCATCTTCTCTAATTGTCAACTTTCTGGATTCTGTTTCTATATTCAATAAATCTTTAATGGTTTCATTGTAGATCTCAAGATATGATAAACTTATATCAATGATTTTGGTATCTCTTAATGCTTCAATCCTATCATATAATTCTTGCATGGTCAAGAAGATGACACCGGGGTCCCCAGGACTCCCCAGGATGGTATGCGTTTTCCCGCATCCTGTTGCACCATAAGCAAAAACTGTAGCATTATACCCATCTAATACACTATCTAGCAATGGTCTTGTTGTTGCGTGGTATACCTCATTCTGGCCTGTATCTTCGTCAAATAGTCTGTCAAATACAAATCGATACTCCCTAATTCTTGAAGTTTTGGATGGAAATGCATACCTTTGCATTTTAGCAATGGGATTTGTTTCTGGGGGATCAAAGATTAACATTTTATCATCCACCACATTGATTATTTTTCTTAAACCAATCGGAGCGGTCAATAGCGATCTTTTTGATGGAGTCCCGGAGTTATTACCTTCGTTGGCAAATGAAGCATCTCCTAGAAATATGTTGTTATCGTTTGATTTTATTAAATTAGAGTTCTCCTTCTCTGTAAACGGTCTTACCCTGACTGCTACTGTAATTGATGACTGTTTGGTTTCCGGTATACATGGTGTACTACTGCTGCTGTTATTTAACATTGCAAGAGTTAGCTGATATTACTTGCTTGCTAAGTTTAAGTTTGATAGAAGATATTTACTTGGTCTCCAACAGCAGCAGCCGCCAAATATCTTGTGTTTACGTTTCGACTTTCTTTTTTTTCCGGTTTC
The DNA here is from genome assembly GCA_002105455.1 of Hemisphaericaspora xylofermentans. NCBI lineage: Eukaryota > Fungi > Ascomycota > Pichiomycetes > Serinales > Debaryomycetaceae > Hemisphaericaspora > Hemisphaericaspora xylofermentans. The sequence continues at coordinate 40,947 of NDXA01000029.1, read as the reverse complement.
TTGATCTAAATTTTTTTTTTTCCTAATTTCATTTTATTATGCTTTTTTTTGGCGTCTCTCTGTCTGTCTGGCTACTGCCTTTCTAAAAATGTTAATACATTTTATAATGGAACAATTCACCTAACGCGTGGGTACAATAAACCTTTCCAACCAACTTCTATGACCAAGAAGGTTCATACAATTCATAACTTCACTACCAAGAAGGTTCAAAACATAGTAGAAAAGATTAGCAACCTTCAATTTAATAGTAACATTAAGATAAAATATGTAAACTCCAAGGTTATAATCTTTTCCCTTTGAAGCTTAGATTTGCAACAACAAATTTTGGAATAAATATTGCGAAAAAGTATTTAGCGATTAAGCACCACTTGTTACACAGCAACTGATTCTACACACTCAAATTACATTTATGTTACTTCATAATTAATAACGTCTATTAGATACATTATAAAATCCGTATGATACTAAATAATAGACCAAACACAAAGAGAGGGAAATTCTTATTAAAGGATATTAGCATCATGGTATTATTGATACAACCAAAGGCAATCATAAGGAAACTGAAAATCACATATCATTTACAACTACATCTATCAAACCGATTAACCTATCGGTGTATACTTCTATCATTGTTTCTTTGATTCAATTCTTGTTCATCACCAAGTGTGATATCAGAACATGAACTGTGAATATCTCTTTCCGGACCCTTACCAATAATTTCAACAACTGAATCAACGCTTTCATCGCTTTCCAAATCTTGCATGTCCACTTCCAAATCTTTAATATAATCTTCTTTTGGTTTAATATGTGACTTGGTTTCACCTTCGACGTCAGTGTCTTCTTCATCACTTCTAACGTCCTCAGCACCAGATCCTGTAATGACTTTGTATGCCACTTTTACAATATAATACATCCAAATACAGGTAATTATTTGTAATCCACCCAATAACCCATGGAAAATATTAATAATAGTTGGGGTCCAACATCTATTTTGTATTTCACCAGCAACACATTGTTGGCCTTTCATTAATACCTGGGCCCTAGTTAACAGGTGATAAAAGACAAAATTATAAACACCATGTCTTAATACTGTCCAACTGACCAAGAATAATAAAAACATGGCGTCACAACTCCTAGTGAATCCAGCATACTTTAACATCTTGGCAACTGCCAAAAAAATGTCAACAGAATCCATAATCATTAAAATTAAATGTCCAATTCTGAAAAAATAGTAATAGTAGGATCCAACAATCAACATACACGTAATGATATGATGGCTAAACATTTGATAGTGATCTTTTCTTCTTTGTTCAACATTTAAAACAAATATTTGTTGTAACCAAAATGCCATGGATATCAAATAGTATCGTTTAAATGACGCTTCCATTGCAAAATTTGGCCAATCAATGTAAATATGATCCAAATTATTAAAATAAGGTGCTTTGAAATAAAGATAGACACCATATACAAATGAAAATGAATAATAAACCGCTGACCAGCTTTGTTCAGCAAATCTCACTTTAGCTTTACGTGAGTGAATATGACAAAATTTGGATGCGAATGGACCAAAACACCACTTCATAAGGAATGAACGGAGAAATGTTATCATAATTACCCAGTTAATTACATAATACACATCGTCTGAATGGATATCATAGACTGGTACATTATCAATGAAGCCCACTTGATTCAGTAAAAATAGAAATTTTGAAGTGTGTTGTTGTATAATCGGAATTTTCAATATATGAAGAGCATATAATATGGTGAGTAATGTACGTGATAATGGTATTTGGTTACGTTCAACCGCAGCAAGGAAAGATGTCTGATATTCTTGGTCGGCGATTTGCTCTAACCTCTTCTGCTGTCTACTGCTAGTCATTGTGGGATACGAGTATTTTCACTAAACCTTTTATTCAATTGCTAATAGTAGTGACAGGTGTATCTGGTAGTTTAAGGGAAGCACTTATTGAAATGTACCTGGATAACGTTCCTTAACGATGTATTAAAATCCGACGAAATTGCTTCTAGCGAAAGAAATGACTATCTGTATAAATGAAAACCAATAAACAATAAAGTAAATCAAATTAAAAAAAAAAATTGTTTTGAACGCTGATTGATAAATTGTCTGACTGTCGTGTCTGAGAACAACTAAATTACAGAGAAATAAATTCAAAATCAGTTTTTTTTATTTTTACTTTTCGTTGTTTTCCCTCGTTTTAGTTTTTTTTTTTTTTTTTCTTTCACATATGATCTCTTTGTGAGCTGTTCAAATTGTTCTTACATATGAATTGTTTAAATCCCTGTTGTTCCAACGGGGCTATCTCATTCGCACTGGAATGGATCTGCAAAGAAGATATCTTATGTCATATGGTCACTTGATTTCATTTATAATTACAGCATCAGAAACTTTATTTTAACTTTTCAAATGTGTGACAAATCGCTCCAAAAGAAATGCTCTACTCGAAACAGAAACGAAAGCCGTGTGTAAAAAAGTTCAAAAAATGTAACACGCAAAGTAAACTTTTCCACCCTTGTCAGATATTCACTTACACATATAAACACTAAAAACTCTGAACATCAAGTTAATATATAAAATACTATAATATAATTATATCATCCAACTCTAACATAGAATCTATAGCATAGTTATTCTTCTTAGATAATACATTAATTTTGACAGGTTTTGACAATTGAAACTTGACGCAATTTTACCTGAAATGCCTAAAAAGTTTAAATAAATTTACGGCTATTTGCGGTGGTCTAGAAAAATAAATGGGATTCAAAATTCAGTATGTACGTGAGATATAACTAGACAAGACAACAAGTGTCACAGATTAATTTCCCGTACCCAAGAGTACTGAGACGGAGAAGTAACATCGCTGCTTGGGCGGCATCTTCATTCATAAAATCCAGGAAAGTTTACGAATCTAATTCACACCGAAATTCTAATCCCAAATTGCAAAAAGAGCGTTATTCTACACAGTCAAACTTGAAGAAGGTTGATTTTCAAATTGGAAAGAACTGCCCTCAAATTTAGCGCAACTCGATTCATGAAAGTTGGACAAAAAAAGAGATACCTTCCGAATCTGAAGGTATATAAGTGATCGGAATATCCTACACATCCATAGAATTGTGTTGTCACCAACATCGGTATAAAAGAAAAATTCGTTAAACTCGGAAATTTCCAAGAAGAAATACGATGCACATAGGGGTGGTACCCTTCGCGTAATTTCGTCAAATGCCAAGGAGATATTAAAACTCACAAATCTCTTGGCAAAATTGTGTTCAGTTGAATCAAACAATAGATTCCACCAAACATGGACGGTTGCACAATTTTTTTTTAAAAACAAGAGCGCTACCATACACATTCCATCGTAAGAATTCAAATCTTTCAGAAAGATTCAGAATTTTTGAACACGAATCACAGGATCAAGTAGTATTACAAAATGCCAATAAAACTTATCATATATGATAGAAAAGAGATCAAACCATTAAAGGAATACCTCGAAGGAAAAAAGATACTTCTGAAGAAACATAAAATTGGGAAACACGGCGAAGCTTTCCATATCTATACAACCCTTCCTGAAATAACCGATGAACTTTCGAACTACAACCATGATACATATCAACAGGAAATAGAAAACAATATTACATTGTATTCAATAATTAAACAATTTTTCGTTTCGAAAAACGCTCAACCTCCCCCTGAATCAACAATACCGAAAAGATGGAGTACCTATACTCCAATGATCCTTTTTAATTCCAATACATTCGATTTAAAAATATGGCAAGATCTATTTCAGGATTCTACCATTTCTCCCACAGAATTATTCAAGTATGTGCTATCTCACCAGCAAGAACTTTTTGGGACAACTGAAATCAACCACCTTGCTGTCAATAAACCAATTACGGATACCAACAACGTAATGAGAAAACCACTAAACGTGTTACCACTTTATGGAGATTTCGGTCCAGTCATAGAATCAACGTCACCAACGAAACAAGATTTTGAAAACGCATTCTGGTGTCATGTGACACAGAATGGAATATATCAAACATGGGCCCCCAGGTATACTATGTTTTCCAGAGGAAATATAAAGGAAAAGAAACGAATCTTGGATAATTATAAGAACTTACGAGGAACAGTTGTGTTTGATTTTTATTGTGGAATTGGATACTTTTCACTATCATACTTGAAAAATGGGGCAAAATTAATGTGTTGGGAGTTGAACCCTTGGTCAATTGAGGGATTTAGAAGGAGTATGGACTTTGCTGGGTATAGTTACAAGATAGTTCGACACGAGGAAGAATTTGACTACAAAGTCTATCAGCGTTATAAAGACGTTGATGCATTCTTATTCTTAGAAAGCAATGAATTTATTCCGAGGAGATTGCTGTCATTTCCTAACCATAGCATGGCTATAAGTCACATTAACATGGGATTGTTACCTAGTTCTAAACCTGCATGGACAATTGCGACTGAATTGGCAAAGGAAAAATCCAATAGTGATTCTCTTGTACATATTCACGAGAATGTTCATGTTGACGAGTTTGAAAAAATCAAGCAAGACGCAAAGGAAGCTTTCATTAATGGCGAAGTTATTCACTTGGAAAAAGTGAAAACTTTTGCCCCGGATATTTGGCATCTTGTCATTGACTTGCATCAACCTTCAGCCATACAAAATATATAAAATATCGGAGACATCGCAAACACTTCCCATCATTGATAGCTATAAAGCAAGCAGCAAAAAGGTTTCATGTTGGATAATTCGCAAATCTCAAAAGAAATGGTCCAAAAATAGTATGCAGATACGCACGATATGCACTGCCATACAATTGGTTAATTTTATTATTTTGCGAGATGGAGCCTCTATATCTCCTTATTCATTTTTGAATTCGCCGAACTACTCAAATATATTTTTAATAGTCAATACCAAATACCCTTGTATGTTGGGCTAAATTCGAAGAGGTATATAAACTCAATCCGTGAAATTTTGCTTTAATTCAACAGGGTTCACTCAATCTAAAACTAATTTTCACATTGGAAGACGAAACGAAACATCCATGGTTTCAAGACCAAGAAGTGGCGGAGTTCATTCAGCGCCTTCTAGCAAATTCACAGGAAATTGGTACATCACAAGAAGCTACAGAAACGAATGTTATTCAAAAGGCAGACAACAATGTTTTTGAAGCTACCAATGTTTGCACGTAGAACGCAACAATCGCGGAACAACAGAAAAGACATAAATGTATTGTATGTGGAAAGGAGGTGGTAATTGAAGCTACTATCAAAGAAACATATGCTTGTGAAGCATGTGCAGAATATTTTTACTCAAGGGCTAGTTGACAACTTGTTATCGATAATGTTCTTAATAATATCTCCTTAAAGAAAGGTTTACGTCATACCATTTTAAACGCGAGTGAATAACTGATAGTTTGCTATTATTAGAAAAGCGAGTAAGTAGAACTATTTTATGTAAGTGAATAATAAATATTATATCGACAAACCCCTAATTGGTAGTTCATGAACGTTGAAGATTTTAAATGACTCATTGTTATCATGAAGGCGAAAATTTATAAAATCGTAGATTAAAATTGAACTTTACTCCTCTTCGTAAAACTCACTCCAAATAGCAGTGTTGACTATGAAATTTAACTTCGAATAAATTTCCATAGCCATTTATGTTCCTTTATAAATTGCTAGTGCCATTTGATATGCTTGTGATATGTCATTGCCAAATACTTACGCAAATCTTGGGAGGACATGTAATGGTGTGGAACCAACGAAAACAACCCATTCCAACCTGAACAGTAATGGAAAACCGTAACAAAAAATACTCTACAAGTAATATATGCTTAATATAAAATATGGAAAGAAAATAAAAGTCAACTTCGTTTGCATAATATTCTTATGTTCTTCCGATTTGTGGGGAAAGTGCCAGAAGGACAAAGAATGTTCGTAAGACATAAAGAGGGGGAGGGAAGGTCAGGAAGCTTTACGCCTTTATTTTCAGTGAGAACAAAAAACATGCAAGGCTGTTGATGTGATCCATGCTTCTTGTTAAGAGAATTTTGTTTGTGTACCAGATTTAAGTATGTGTTTTCCTTGCGTAATCACAATGAAACATCATACCCAGTGTGAAAAGGAATGGTATACCGTAAGCTGTTGAACCACTAGGTACAATGCGAAACTAGTAAAAAAACTAGATGCGTAGCTTTGCCACAACACGTTATGGTTCAACCCTTTTTACCCCAACCCTCAGCCGTCCCTATTATTGTTTCGATTATTTTTTCGGCTACTCAAAAGTATAGTTTTTCCGAACGTCAAAAAATATTTTTTTGCAATTTTGTTTATTAAATCAAAATTAAATAATTATGTCATATTCATTTTAGTCTTGAGAGAAGTATTCTATAACACGGCGAAGTGTTAGTATATAATTACAGCAGGTGTTATTGTTCAAGTATGTTCAAGTTTTATCCCTGTCTCTTGGTTCACTAATCCTTCCACTTCTAGGGCATTTGTGCCTTGATGCAACGATAATCTCATTGCTTCAGAGTATCATTATCTCGCATCGTAACAGTTTTAATAATGTATACTGATGGTCTTCAAAACTTCAATTTTACTGAATTAGAAGCAGATAATGAATTTCCTTTAGAAATTTTGGATGAACAATCACAAAAAAATGACAGCTTCTATCTTGAAATGTATTTGTCACTGGATCCAAAGTTTAATTCTGCTACACAAAATGACAATGCTGATAGTAACTATAAGATAGACTACAACAATGAAATGGAAAGGTGGGGTTCCAGTGCTTCTGTTCCAAGTTTGGTATTCCCTGCAGACACACTGGATCAATTCCCAGATTGTAATACCCCGTCCAGACCAAGCTCAATTGAACACTTAGAAACAAAACCCAAAACCCACCAGAGTCCTTGGTTGTCTCCTACTATAGAAGGAAACGAAACTTCTCCGTTAAGTTTTGCAAGAAAACTGACCTCTGACCCCTACCTCCAACCAAACGCCAACGAATCTTCCGATATGGCACTAAGCTTACCCACGGATATTATGGACTCTAAAGGATCTTCGCTGCAGGAAGCAAACACTGAGGATGAATCCATTAACCCATCCTTGGCTCAGATCGGTTTTAGAAATTCTCCTTTGTTTGAAGGAACTAAATACGAGAACGGGTTAGGGGAAAATGGTGCTGGCTTAAGAAGAGAGGCTAATAAAACAACATCATTCGAAGGTGCTAGCGGTGAGTTTTCGGATTCAGGTTTGATTTGGAATGAAGGAACTAGCAACAACACTGATCAACATGTCGCTGAAGAGGTTGCATTGTTAAGTGACTATGATTCGATTTTGCAAAATTTCGATCCTAGCCTTTTTGATGATCAATCACTTCCTGTTGAAGATGTGACAATGACTGAAGGTTTCCTTCCCATCCCAGCAATATGCTACCACAAATCAAATCCAAAACGTTCCAGTGAAACTATCCACCACCAATATAGTACTAGTCTTCACCAAGTGGCTCAAACAGTTCCATCATTATTTGACAATAAATTGAACTCGCAGACAATCAACAAAAACCCCAACCCGGACTCAGGCTTTCCAGAAGGTAGCTCCAGCCACGAATATTGCTCTACTGAACCAAAGACACCCGACCTTAAAGAAAATCCGAAACTTGCTCCTGTACTCCTTACAGAACCTTGCCCAAACCATCCTTCATCCCCATCTCGGGATCCTAGCGACAACCATGATCTCCCACGGTCAAGAATGCTACTGCTTGCTTCAAATTCGTTGCCCAAAAAGATACCCAAGAATCCACAAATATACCCTTGTTCCAAATGTGAAAAGAAATTCACACGCAAGTCCAACGCCCAATCACACATGATAACTCATACAAGAGAGAAACCATTTTCATGTCAGCACTGCGCACGTAAATTCTCTAGAAAGAATGAATGCAAGAGACATGAAAATAAACATACCAAAGAGAAAACATATGTCTGCAGAGGAATGTTGAAGGATGGTACCAAATGGGGTTGCGGAAACTCATATACTAGAGTGGAATCATTGAGAATACATTTCAAAAGTATTAAAGGAAGAGAATGTAAGAAACCATTATTGGATGAACAAGAGAGGGAATGAGAAGAAAGGGTGTAGGGTTGCTATGTATAGTATGTTACTTATTCTCCATTCGCGTAGAGTTTGTAGAAGAAATACAGCTTAAAGATACTACTATTTGTTTATAGTTTTATGGATAATTCATAACAACCTGGTAGGTTCTAGTAGATAGTTTCCTCTTTTTGGCGCATGAATAGTGACAGAAGGAGGAATTGTTCATAGGAAACGCGGTGCATACCTTGTCATAACTTTGTCAATCTTTTCCGATGGAAAACTGCTGAGTATGAATGACATATTATTTGTTTGTTCCAGTATTCCAAGGAACTGAGTAGGCACAGCTCCGCCAGTATGGAATATTGATAAACAAATAGAAAGTCAATCAATCAGGGATTGGTTCAATATTGAGGGTAATTCACATCTGCAACTTGTTGATTCGTTTCTTTTAATCTGTTACATTCTGTTTAATAATTGCAAAATTACAGTAATCTTTCGGAATGTCGATTCTGTTGCTAATTGAATAGTAGTAATGGAAGAAATTTGGAATTGAAAGACATTCTCGCTTAACCACTTTGTAGGACCGTTTATAATTTAGGAATATGTTAGGAAATATACAATGTAAAGTGTATTTCGCAGTTTGCTACTTGACTTGTTATTAAATTAGAGAAATTAAACGTTTCAAATTAATAGCATCCCAGATTTGAAAGACTTGAAATCCGCGTACAAGGCAACAACCCGAAATGCCATGGTCACTAGCAGTAAATGCGCCACTTTCCTCAAACTATGCACACTTGTATATTTAGGTCAGCTTGGTTGGGGTTGGATTCAAAAGAATTCGTCACATTACAGATAAAAAGGAAGGAATTTGGATTTTCTTGGCACTGATCAAGACTATGCTTACGGAGTTAAAGATAGTGCTTATTGCATCAATACTGGCGCGGAAAGAGAGTTGGGGAAGGGAGTCATGATGCAAATTTCAGTCAATCAAGAGGGGACAAGGGAAGTTTCAGAAAAGTTTCTAATTTTGGTTTATTTAAATACGCTGGTATAGGAATCCGAGTAAATCTTGGTAAGTCAACCAAAACCGTTATAACCGTGCCCAGAAGATCCTCCCCCTAAACCCTTTTCTCGTTCCTAAAATCTATTTGTTGACAAAGCAAAAACACAAATAGAAGTGATTCAATTATGGATGCTGCGAACATCTGATTCTATTCCACTCAGCCGATTGAAGATATAGTAGAGAATGGGTGTTTTGTCGTATATTTTGAGCTTAGCCTTTGCAGAATATTCTTCGGGTGACAATCCTATTAATTTTTTTTAGAATTACGAAGGTAAATAATAAACTTGCTAACAAAGGAATATTCACAATGGTGGCGGAGTTCAGACAATGAATATGATATATATATGCACCTAATAACCATTTATTGTTTTTTGAAACGATTTTGATTGCTTTTGACACATCATCGGATCAGACCTTGACTTCATTCTGAAGCGAATAACGTAAACTTATATTTCGAATCAATATCTCGCGAGATAAATCATGACTGAAAAGCAACGCAATTCCGTAACTTCCACCGAAAGAAGACCTCTTCCTAGCTTATATCTACCAAAGGATTTGCGGAACATTGTCTACCCACTCCCTGGTGATACATTTGTTCCCCCATCGACTTCATTCCAAAATGATAACGACATCCATATTCTTCCCCGATCCAGAATCCTTCAATTCGCATTGAATTCCAGATCTAAAACCGCACCAAAAAACCCTCGGATTCACCCCTGCGCGGAGTGTGGCCAGATGTTCACACGTAGATCCAATCTCACAGCGCACTTGTTGATCCACACTGGCGAAAAGCCCTATAGATGCGAATATTGTCGCCGAACCTTTTCAAGAAAAAATGATTGCAAGAGACATGAGAATTTACATACGAGGGAACGAGAATATAGGTGTAAGGGATACTTGAAAGATGGGACGGAATGGGGTTGTGGAAAGTCATATAATCGAGCTGAATCCTTGAAAAGACATTTCGAAACCGAGATTGGTAAAGAATGTAAGAAACCTCTATTGGAGGAAGAACGGATGGGACGAGCTGAATCAGGCTGAATCCTTTCGCTTTTTTCTTCAACATATGAAGACAATCAACGTAATGAATGAATTTGGGGTCTGTTCAATGTCTGTTTAATTTGAAAACTGTTTCCTAGGTCAAATTATGGGGGGAGCAACCGGTTATACAGTGATAATTAAGGTTGGGAGAAGTACTTGCGTCAGAAGTCAGCCTGGAATATCCGGGTAATGTGTAGCTTAATTGTTGAGCTATACATCTATATTATTGTGTTTTTTAATTGTTATTCCTATAGTTAGTAATGAGTATAATGTGCAAAGGAATAAAAGTCCTTTCATTGGGCTGCTCATTGAGAGAATTGTAATTGGATTTCACAAATATCTTCTTGGATGGAGTAGAATCTGTTTGGCTTTAATGAGGTGGAGAACAAATGTTGGACAACGTTGTTGATTTATCTTAATACCATAGATCTACACTTTGAAGTACGTGCTCTTTTCTACTTCCTTGAGCTAGGATAATCTTATCAGTTGCTTGAATGGAGTTCGGTATGTTCTTTGTCTGGAGCCGCCTTTATTGGGTAGATTAAAGAAATCTCGGGTGTGCGTATTGGCCCCCGGAATTTATGATGTATTTCCGACGATAAAAGTTTTGGGTAAGGACTTGTCTAGATCTCAAAAGAAAAGTTCCAAAATTAGATGCAGATACGAATTATAAAAAAAATTATAAAAAAACAAAGTACAATTGAATCTTGATAGAGAACTAAATATTTTAACGATCCTCAGGCGACCATTTTGAATTTTCCAATTAGCATTAGGAAAAGGAATCCTTGATAAATCAACCATTAATTGAAAATGAATATTTTTTTTGTCCAACACGCCTTAGAAGATCTTTCTAAATCAAAGCCATATCTGGGGTAAAAATTGGCTAGTATATAAACTCGATGACCCCGTTGGGTTCTATTGAGTTGTCCTGAAGTCCTCTTCAATATTTTGTGAATAAAGGAGACGATCAAATTGGCCAACGAAATGGGAAACCTATGGTCTCAAGACCAAGAGGTGATAGATTTTATTGAGTATATTTTACAAAATTCCGCAACACTTATACCGTCACCACCAACAGTAGATCCCAATGCATTCAAAAAAGTAGCGTACAATCTTCCTGAAGTAGAAGAAGTTTACATGGAGATGACGACAAGACTACAGGTAGAACCCGTTAGGTCCCCGTGTATAGTATGTGGAAGAGAAACACCACAAACAGATACAACAAGAAAAGAATCCTATGCTTGCGAAGAGTGTGCAAATTTTTTCTATTCAAGAGCAAGTTGATAATAGTGTATCTTCAATGTATAGTCCTTTTTATATAGTACATATTTAAATAAACAACCCGTCTGAAAGATAAAAAATTTGCTATTTTTTAGATTAACCAGAGGGGTTTCAACGTTTTCCTCTGACCTTGTTTTGCGGTCTTTATTTCGGTACGTAAAAGATTAGAATTGACCTAACAAATGGCGTCCAACCTAACTATAAAATCTATATTATTTAAGCACTATCGACAACCCGTATAATTGAGAATTTAGATTGTGACATTGTTTATGGAAGATTCGTTCGCTGGCCCAGAACTATTCTAGAAAATAGGTAGCGAAGTTGTATTGTTTAAAGAAGAATACGGGTTATAAAGGAAGCCATTAATAATAAAAATAGATTCTCCTCTTTGGCCGTATTTATTGAATCTTTTGGTTTATCTTGACATTTGGAAAATCTTGAAGGCGGTTAAAGCAATTCAAAAAAATAATGGAGATCCGAATATGCTACCACTTTGTTTTAACCAAAGTGAATAAAATGGTACAACTTATAACCGTTCCGTACCTGACAGAAATATTAACCTATGTGAAAAAATAGCCGATTCTTATGTAAAATTTACCCTAGTGACACAAATCTTGGCAACTTGATCTAAACGGTATTTTTTTCAACACCACTTTTGTTCAAGTGCGTAGGGACTAGAAAAGTTTTTCAGCTTAACGATACAAGAAATAATGTGCTTGTTGTGTATTTTCTACCATTTGGTGGACTACTGGAGTAAAGTGATGGCTTTTATTTTCACTTTTTAACTTCGTATGATGAAGGGCGTGTTAAATGTTGAATTAATTTAATCTTTCCTATCTATAATATTTCCTATCTATATGGTCTAACTAGAAAAGAATGACTGTTGGGTTCCACGATAAAAATAGTTACCTGGTTCCATTTTGTGGGGAAAGGGGAAGAAGTGTCATTGAAAAAATGACCCGAAAAATAAAGGGATGGCCCAGCCACTTGGAGCCAACAAAAAACCTTCAAATGAAGAATTAGTTCTGAAATATATGGAGGATAGAATAATTTCTATTTTTGGATTCCGTAGAATTGTGCAGAAATAGGAGATCGATTACTTCTTACTTGATTCTAAAACAGTTCAACTGGTTGAACTACTTATCCCTGCGCCTTCGCGTTCACATGAGGTACAAGTGAAATTGTTACAGCCGCGTACACAAGAATCCCGCGCAATAAAAGTAAGAAGATTGTTTCTTTCTGTACTCCAGAAAAAACAATGTGCCACAACCCTTAACGTTCCTCGGGTTATTTCTTATGCATGAAAACAATATTTAGAATTATAATTGAGAATCCTTACGAAAGATTAAAGAAAACAAGTAAGAAAAGTAGGTACTGTTAAGAACGTTTTTGTTACGCTGCGCCTTCCTCACAATACAAAATAGATTGTTGAATGATAATTATTTTCTTCGTATATTCAAAGCTTTGTCTTTCTTTTTTTCTTCTATATTTATTCTCATTTACATGGGGAACACTATTTTTAAACCTACGAGATCTAAATATTGGGCCTAACAAAGAGACCTCCAGAGACAATGGTGCATTGGTTGGCTCAGTTCTTAAAAATATTTAGTCATATAAATATTCACATGAACTCCCCCTTTTCCCTTTTCCAAAACTTTCCATTGTTTTAGCCTTATCGGTCGGATCATCACTTCATTCCTTTTATAACCACAATCCTTTGTTTTCTAAAGCCAACTTTCCTTTATTTAAACTATTGCTAATACAATTAACTTCCATTTTATTTGATATTTCATATATTTCCTTGCCAAATGATGTACCCAGAAGAACAAAATGTCTTGAACTCTAATAAAACGACCCCGGTCCCGGGGTTTCCTTTCCCAGAAACTTTTGATAATGAAGAATCTAAAAAGGACGTGGAACAATATCTTGAAATTCTTAGTCTGTGGGAATCGAGCTTTAGTTCGGTTGCAGACAACAACGCTAATGGCGGATTCACGGACTGTAGCATGAACTATTCAACAGTTATGAGAACTAGGGATTCCACAACTTCAATCCCAAGTATAGTATTTACTGAAGAAGACCAGTTTGAAGAATTCAAAACCCCAACCAGGACATCCTCAATCAATTCAAACAAGAGAAACCGTCCAACGAAGAGGAGTTCTTGGTCGTATCCTAACAATGCAGGTGTACATAAATCCCCATTGTTAAACCGTTTAAGAAAGCTGACCAGTTATTCAGTCTCGAACACCGATTCCATTACTTCTTCCAGATCCATTTCACCCTGTTTCGTTTCAACCTTGGCAGCTACCCCTCCTCCTTATGGTGCCCCATTACTTGACAACACCGAAAGTAGTTTGGTAGCAGGGTTCTTAGATACAGTGGAAGCCCCCAATGAATGCATCAGTCCTTTAAATTTATGTGATATTCCATTCTTCGATGAAGCATTCCACAAAGCTAATGAAGAAAGTGACCCTGGTATTGAATTCAAGGTTACTCCTCCAGTAAATATTGATGGTGCTAGTGATTCTGCAGAGGCGAATTTCGACGCAGTTATTAAAGTAAATGACATCTCAATTTACGAAGGCGAAGCTAGTAGACCTGAACATATCCCAGAAGCAACTCCTTCATTGTTTAATCGGAATTGGGATACCAATACAATGAATACAAGTAGTTATTTCCCAACAGAGATACTTGAAAGGTCGATTGCCTATCAAGCTGAAGTTATTCAACCGGAACCAGAATCACACAAACCCAGGACTACCCTGAAAATCTACTCACCTCTCCCTGTCAGCAAATGTGCATTTCAAGCTTCATCTCCTCCCCAAGATAACAACATAATCCATGGTCTTCCTCGCTCCAGAATTCTAGAATTTACATCACATTCCAGACCCAAGAATTCCCCAAAGAATCCTTCTATTTATACCTGTTCAATATGCAACAACAAACTCACAAGAAGGTCTAATCTTACTTCTCACATGAGAATTCACACTGGCGAAAAACCTTATAAATGTCAATATTGCAACCGTCGATTTTTAAGAAAAAATGATTGTAAGAGGCATGAAAATTTACATACGAACGAGAAAGAGTTTGTGTGTGGGGGATATTTGAAAGATGGTAAACCTTGGGGTTGTGGGAGGTCGTATAATAGAGCAGAATCATTAAGAAGACACTTTGATACTGCCATGGGACAAGATTGTAAGAGGCCATTATTGGAAGAAGAGAAGAGAGAAAGAGAAAACAGCTTGTAGGTTTTGTATATTTGTTTATACGTTATTTATTCATTCGTTTAGAGTTTACAATAGAAATACAATTGATAGATCTTGGAGACCATGGATTGGCATAGATTTGTAGAGTTTAGGCTCAATCAGCTTTTCTACTCGTAAATAAATTTTGGTCTCGGACCGAAATGATTCCAGTGCAAAAGAAGAAAAAAGATTTTCAAATCGGGTACCTGGTATAATGCTAATCCTAGAAAGCTGGCGGGGTCAGCAACAATCAGAGTTGTTTATTATCCAGTAGCGATAACCTAGACTCAAAGTTAACGGTTTTGATTTTATTGGGTTATATGACTCAAGTGGGTTTCAGAGATGTATATGTTCCCCACAAATCCAGAAAAGATGGCTTCTTTCAATTACATATTTCACCACGGAATTTGGACAAAGCGATTCAATCATATACAGGAAATTTATCGAAATTTATTGTTCCAGAAAATCCGTTTCATTATTTGAGCAAGTATTGCAGGAATAATGCGTTTTCAAGAAATAAACTTAACAATAAACGAAATCTATACAAATCTTGTCCTTCCGTCCAGCTGCCATATGAGTAAACATTCATGATATCCCGGGAACCAAGCTAAAATTTTGCATGTAACTGCATTGGTAATCTTCGAATGAACTATGTATATAATCTGAGTTCTATGGGGGCATTATTGAATGAATAACTTTGCTACGGATTATTGTTTGTTGCTGCGCCTTTTTTTTCGAATGAAATCATGGTTAGGAAATTATTTTTTTTAAATAAATACACAACCGTTTGAAAATTATTTTAAGCGATTGTTTCCGTTAAAAAATATAAGTTAAAAACAATAACAATCGGAACAATAGTGCATAATAATTTTTATGTGAAAACCCTTTTTAAACGACTTCTTGATAGAAGGCAGGATTTGCATAAGAATCACTAGCGATCCGAAATGATCCCATGTTAAGTGTGTCCACACAATTTATAGTTTTTAGAAACTACTGAGTAACAGTGCAAGAATTGGATCGAAAAATGATGTACTGATAATCGCCGAAACAATGAACATAATTTTACATACCCGCTCGCTTTTCTTGTTCAAAGAAAAGGAAACTTATGACCAAGGTATCTGCATAAACTAGCAAATGATCCCCTCTTACTAAGATGACTAAGTAATTGTCAGTAGCTTATGCCAATGTTTCTGGATTAAAGTTTTTCCACTAGATTTGTGCTCTTGTAAATTTTCTCTTGCGTATTAAATGAATTATTGCGGTGAGCATCTTTACTATATGCGAAAAATACATGACTTGTATTGCTTGCATACAAATATCGGAGAAATAAAGCATAATTATGGTTCAACTAGTTTTAAAGCGTACCCCTTGGGTTGTCTTCGTGTAAGGGAACTTAAATCCTAGCAGTAATACACGATGAGCAATAATTGATGCACTTCCAAAAGTGTTAATGATAGTGTGGGATATAAAAATAATGAATATTTTTTTAGATTTTAGAATTATGAGAAAAAATAAACTACAAATAAAATATTTATAGTTGTCTGGTGAAATTATTCCATTGGTTTTTTTTTGTGTCGTCATAAAAAAATATAAAAAGTATCTGGTTTCCTTTTTTGTCTTTTGGAGGTGCACAATTTTTATTTTAGGTACTACTATTTAAATTATTATTTCAAATTCTAGTGTTAACAGCCAGACTTAAAGAAAAAATCCGGTTCGTTAAATAGCCCGATTAATCCTGCTAACGACAGATAGAGCTAATCAACCAGACTGTCAAATCCTTGAGAGCTTTTAAATTTAGTCCATCGCATTCAATTTACACATCGGAAATCAACTGAAACAGAGATCGACAAATTATCCGGTACTAAGTCCATAAACGAAAGTTATGATGTCATCGAATCGATATACTCAAAAGGATGAAGACCAGCTATACGACATCCTCAATCTATCTCCTCCAGAGATTGTAGTTAAACCATCGTCCACTACTCAATCATTTGAGAACAACAACCTTAATGGAAATGGCCTGATAGATGGAATGCACTATATAAACCAACAACTAGAACAGCAAATTGAACAAAAAGAACAGCAGCAACTGCATGGTATCCCTACTTATAATACTCAAGCCAAACAAGATGATGTAACTCTGTATTTATTTTCTCAACAAAGGATAAACTCACAGGAGAATAACGATCTCGACTATATTCCTCCACCAACACCAGTTGAACAACTAAGGAATGAACCTATTCCTGATTTGAACAATTTTAGAACCGAAATGTATCACAACGATGATGCAACTTCTGATATTTCGCTAAACAATTCTCAGATGCCGAGATTTAGTTCAACTTCCACAACAAATGACTATTTGTCACCAACCTCCTTATTCACCGCTCATCAATTCAACAATCATACACCACCTTCTCAATCAAGACAACCGCTGACTCAGCAGATCATGCAACAGCAGCAGCACCTGTCACAACTTCAAGTTTCAAGTAGTTTGATGATTCCAAGGTCTCCTTCATCCCATTCAATTTATTCTGAAACTTCTACGCAACCGGCATCACCATACATGCAACCGGTGGGATCTTCTCATAATATATCCGCACAACCTCCGCAAACATATAATTCAGCATTATCTGATGCCGGAGAACCTGAGCTGGCCACTTTCTTACAAGACCAACAATACTTAGATTCTGTACCTTTGAATAATTTCTTGAACTCGGAAATTGCCCTCGGTGAATCGATTAGTTCAACAAATTTAGTTAATTTTGACAGTGTTGATACGACATCATGGCAACCGACGCTATCGCAACGACAACAACAAGAAGAGTTTCAACAATTGTCGTTTAAAGTTCAGAATCAACAACTACAGAATAGGCAACAATTTCTTCAAGAACAGCAACAACAGCAAAATCAATTTCAGCAACAACATGTGACACAGGTACAGCATTATCAAGGTCAAACTGAAGATGTATTGTATTCAAACAAGGATTCTATGATGGGAATTGAATATGATATCACCGTGACTCCCCCTCCTTCCCAATTTGAAATTGGATTTCCGTCGTCAAAGTTCATTCCCTTTGATACCGTAAGCACTGCTGCCACGAATAATTCTAATACTATACAAGCGATGAATCCATTAACAGAGAATAACTTATCCAATTATGCAAGTCAACTTTCACAACACTCAACAGAACGAGATGAACTGGGTATCGTCATTTCGATTCATCAAGCCCCAGATCAAATCGCGGCTAAAACTCCTTCATTATTCAGTAATTCATCTGCCAATTCCTCACTCCATGATGTGAGAAGTTCATCAAGCAATCTTATCCCAAATGCACAGCTTGTGCCGTCTTCCCCAGGCGAACACAACTCCAAAGATACTGCATTACTTGATCCATCATATCAATCTGTCAAACGTGGGAGAAGAAAAAGTCATTCACAGAGAAGCAATAGCGGTGGGAGCGTTTCTTCAAAATCACCTAGACGACGGTCGACGTCCGCAAGGCATGTCGAAGAGAATGATAGCCATGAGGACGAAGATGAAAATGATTCAGATGATGATGATGATGATGATGCAAACTTAGCGAGAGAGAAGATATTGGAACTTGCATCTCCTAATCATTCATCTAAGCGAACCCAAAAGCATCCAAGTATTTATTCTTGTCATTTATGTGAAAAGCGGTTCACGAGGCCGTATAATTTGAAGTCTCATTTACGTACACATACAGATGAAAGACCATTTATTTGTTCTCAGTGTGGCAAGGCGTTCGCTCGACAGCATGATAAGAAACGACACGAGGATTTACATTCTGGAGAAAAGAAATATCAATGTCGAGGGTATTTGAAGGATGGATCACAATACGGATGTGGAAGAAAGTTTGCAAGGGCTGATGCATTGAGGCGACATTTCCAGACGGAAGCAGGAAAGCAATGTATTAAAATGTTGATGGAAGAAGAAGAATTGGAGAAATTGATGAAGGGAATTGATAGAGATGAAGAGAACGAAGAAAGTAGTGGTGGACTGATGATGAATATACCACTGGTGGATATTACTCCGCCGTTATGATGTTTTCATACCTATAGCTATAGTTTTTTACTTTTGTTATCTATTTGTGTAGATCATTATTTTTATCAACACGACCGAAGTATTCGCTATGTTTTGTAATTGTGCTTGAAAGATCATTGTAAGTTATTTAAACAGTTCTGTAAAGTGAAATGACTAACTAATTCTTCACTGTAAAAAATGCGAGTGAATTTTTCTTTCGATCTGATAAAACCTCAATTGTTAGTTATATGTATTTCTTTCTTTAATATCTCTCTCAATCAGTCATGTCACAAGGACCTCAAGATGATGACTTTATGGAAAACATAAAGTATGCCAATCCAACAAATGACAACCTCAACGATTCAGAAAAGGAATTACAAAAATTCCAGCAACAAAAGGAACAATTTATGGCCAAACAAAACCATCAATTTCTTGAACAATTATTCCACGAAAACAGTACTACACCAATCAAAATCCAAAATGTCCAGCTCACAAATTCCCAAACCCTTCGAGACTCATTTATAATGAAACAGATACAACCATTCTTGCAAGCCGATAATACTGTTGTTAGTCTTGAGAAATTCTTGGGTGATATTGATTCCATTGCGCAAAACTTTGTTAAATCGGGCACAATTGAAAACATACTTGTATCTGTTCATGCTATGAACAACCCCCAAGTATCTATGTTTCGTAAAAACATGACTCCCGAAACCATAAATATAGTTCCCGTGTTCAATCTATTACCAGTCAAGCGATTTTTTGCGAAGACTGGTACGAATATAGGAAATGGTGAAGGAGATGGTTATATCCAATTCCAATTACGAAATCTATTTGGAGGTGGGGAGAATTTGGAATTCGATGCCACTACTGGTACCAAGACTCAATCGTCGTATTTATTGAATTATAATATGCCTGTGTATAATAATGTGAATTATATGAGTGAGAATTTGGTGTATGTGAATGAACGCAAGTTGGATTGGATTCAATCTAGAGTGAAAGGAAGAGGAATGACCAATAAATTATATACCAGATTTGAGAAATTAAATCATGAGGTGATTTTAGAGAATTATTGGAAGTTGTTGGATAATTACGGTAGTAAAAGTTTGGAAGTATTGGGACAGGCTGGTAATTCATATAAATCATCACTTGCATACAATTTGATTTATGATTCTAGAAATAATAGGACATTACCTACTCTGGGTAAATTTTTCCAATTAGGGTTGGAATATAATGGATTATTTAAATTCAATAAATATCCCTATTTGAAAACAGCAGGTCAAATGCAATTAAATTATAGTTTACCTTGGATTAAATCTACCATACTTGCAACATCCAAATTTGGTGTCTTATATCCTTTTACAAATACGAGTTCATTATTAGATCGCTTCTATATTGGAGGTCCGAATGATGTTAGATCATTTATGTTGAATGGATTGGGTCCTAAGGATTTCAATTCGTCAATTGGTGGAGATATGTTTCTTAATGGTGGGATATCTTTAATTTCGAGAATCCCAAGATTGGACTCTGAATCCAACTTCAGAATTCATAACTTTGTTAATTGGGGGAGATTGGCAAAAATTCAAAAATATCGTGGAATGGGAGATAACCTTAAAGAATTATTGCATTCACATTCTGTAAGTTACGGAATTGGTATATTGTTCAATCATCCAATGGCAAGATTTGAATTGAACATGGTCGTTCCATTGATTGCACATGAGACCGATTCGGTTAGAAAGGGTATTCAGTACGGTATTGGAATATCATTTTTGTAAATAGACATATAGAGACACATACACATTTTCGATAACAATAACAAGAATACTACAAAAGCAAAAATATATAGGCATTACAATCATTGGGAATGTTCAGCTATCCATCTATCATGACATTTGATGACTTCAGGAATCATTTTTACTTCAATTTCGACTTTATTTTCAACTTCTTCATCCGTTAACCTAATCCAATGATTTTCACCATTTGGAGTTACAAATACAACCTCTTTCTTTCTAGTCTGTAATAAATTACCAATAACTAATTGATGATGATATCTTTCTAAAGCATTCAGTGCCTTCTGTATCAATATATTTGAATCGGTTTCCAACTTAAACGACACAAACATGGCTCCTTGACACCAATTATCTACTAAACGAGACAAAAATTTCGGTACTTGAGATAAATTGATAATTAAGTGGCCATCAGTAGTTGCTGAACTTTGAATTTTATGTTGTGGCATTCTTGATTGTGGAATAAAGAAATCAGAAACGGCGGCTGCTAAATAAAATAATGCTTTTGATTGCAATTTGTGTAAGGATTCGGCTGTCACCTTCAATGTATATAAATATTGATTGACTGTTGTAAATGGAATAGATAATAACGAATTGGACGATTGCGCTTCATTGTATTTTCTTAACACTTCCAACATTTCTTCGGCAAATTTAGGACTAATTTCAATCTTGTTCTCACGCTCAGTCATGAAATCCAAGAAACAGTTGGTTGAATGACTATAGTGTCTTGAGTAAGGTTGTAACGAATATTCACGATGTAAGAATATGACAGCATAACCATTTTCCAAGAAATATTCAGCAGATGTTGCACCTCTAGTACCAGCGCTAAAGTTATCAATGAATCTAACTGTGTTATTTTCCAATGGGACAGTGGTACCACCAGAAGTGACCAATACGATTCTTTTACCACTGTTTTCTAAATGATAGTTAATGAATTCTTGAACTTCTTGTTCAATTTCAGGTAAATATGATGGAGGTTCATGGTTCCTGAAATATTTATCTTCATCGGATAATTGAGCTGCTTCAAATTCGGGAATACGACGGTCAATGGCAGCAGCAGTGTCGGGGTAAGAAGTATGAAATTGTTTAGTATGAATTGGGGTCATATTTGGGTTGTTTCCTTTGTAAAATTGAAGAACACCTTAAACAATTAGAGTAATAGTGTAAATTATATATCGAAATGATTGTAATATCCGGGTATTGATTAATTAAATTGCCCAATATCTTTTTTGTCTTGTCCTCTTTGGATAACCGTTGAATGGAAAGATCATTCAATTATTTTTTTATTTTTTTTGTTAGAGAATCAATGGTTAGAAATGTTACAGTGAGTAATGTGGTAATCTTGCAACTAAAATAAAATTGGTGCGGTGCAAAATAAGCTTTTAATTCGTAGAAGCCCACCTGTCGGTATTTTGCAATTTTAAACAGTTGGTGGGGCGGACGTGGAGCGGGTTTCATAAGCGGCGGAAAAAAAAAGTGTCTACCATAATTTTATCCCTTGTCTACGGGATCTAATTCTTCTTGGGACTAGTAACCCCTATTACTACATTCCACGGAAATTTACTTGGAGACTAGAAAAGACTTACAGTTTCGGTTGAGGCGAAAGCTTACCTAGCACTTTTGCGAAATGTAACGAACGATTGAAACTAAAAATGGTTAATTCTATTGGTTATGAGTCGAGTAGTATACAGTTTTGGCGATTAACTCCTTCAGTTACTCTATAGGATAAGAAATGGCATTTCCTGGTATTTCCAGTATTATATCCTATCACGGATTTTTTAATGAATCAGAAGAGTTCATAAGAAATTTGAGCCGAGGAACATTTTCGGTAGATTTTGCTGAGCAATTTCCAATGCAAGCGAGATGCTCTTTCAATTGCAAACATAGGAACACATCTTGTCTTATCGAATGATTTAATTTCACTCTTTATACTACATGACTTCTTTTTGTAAAATGATTCTAGCACAAGCATAACCTACATAGTAATTTTTCCTGAAAAAAACATATTTACATTGCCAACAATGTGCTTTTCGATCATTGGACTTTCAGAACACAATGCAACTCTGATGGCAGATAAATAAAACACTTTGAATTAGTCATATACAATATAAATCAAGATGCTTGGCACTAGCGACTTTTAGCAATTTTTCGCGTTATCTCTGAGATCTGTGATTCTACGGGATCGGATTTTTCCAGTTTGGAACTTGGATCAAAATTCAAGATATAGGATATCCAATATAACTAGCCCATATAAGTATCCTAAAACTATAGCTAATTTGTTTTGAGTTGCAGTGTGGTAATTTTCATATCATAACCTTTTAATCTGGGGGAGCTAATTCGCTGGCTAGACTTTGTTTTTTTTGGAAAATTAATATGGTAGCACCGTGCGAGCGAAGTTTGACTTGATATCGAAAAAACATGGACAAAGGTCAGTCGAGTTCAATCAGATCTTGAATATTCATAGTAAATCGTATAACAAGCACAAATTCCGCATTATGTCTGCAGATTACTGGAACTCATCGCAAAGAACTAAATGGCAACTGACCAGATTTTCCTTATTAGAAGCTAGAAGAAAGGTTCTTTTGTTAGAAAGGAAAATGATTCAAAATGGATTGATTAAAGATTATCCGAATATCAATTACGATTATAATATGAGAATTTATTTACATAATTTATTAATCAAATTGGGACGAAGATTGAATATTCGACAAATTGCATTAGCTACAGCAGAAATATATCTTACCCGATTTTTGACACGAGTGCTGTTGAAAGAGATTAATGTCTATTTGCTAGTGACAACTTGTTTATATGTTGCATGCAAGATTGAAGAATGTCCTCAACACATTCGACTTATCATATCTGAAGCTAGAAATATATGGCCAGAGTATATACCTCATGATGTGACGAAATTGGCAGAATTTGAATTTTATTTAATTGAAGAAATGGATCTGTATCTATTGTTGCATCATCCATATAAATCGTTAATCCAAATTAAATCCTACCTTCAAGATAATTACCTAATTTATGGATTCAAATTAACAGAAGAAGAATTACAAAATGCATGGAGTCTAATTAATGATAGTTATATAACCGATATTCATCTTCTATTACCACCACATATAATAGCCATTTCAGCCATTTACATCACAATTGTTCTCAAGAAAAATCTATCGCAAATCAGAAGTGGCACAACAAATGACACGACCGCAAATGATGTAAATGCGACTACCAGTCCCAATGAAGGAACAACCCCCAGCATAGATAATAAAGAAATGAATATCGACGATTTGATGGACCTTACCTCGAAATCTATAACTGGAGCAACCATAACCTCTACCGGCCAACAAATGTTGCCAGCAGGAGTTTCAGACAGCATAAGTTCTCGAAAACTTATCCCGTCCCCACCTAATAAGCAACAAGACCCCGCCACGACGACAACCAATTTTCAAGATGATTTGAATATCTTAGACGAGGATACTATCAAGATAAACAAATTTATGAATTTTTTGAATCATTCACATATTAATTTGGATCAAGTTGTGGAAGCCATGCAGGACATGATGAATATATATGTCTTGTGGAATCGATATAATGAACAGGCTGTTAAGAAGGCACTACAGGTGATGTTACTTAGTAGAGTTTAATTGTAAGCAGAGAATGCCTTAAATATTAGAGTAAAAGAGGATAGGTACGAAGTATTATACAGGTCAGTTGTTCTGTATAATGGAGTTGAGGAACTTTCGCTATAAATGAACAGATGGGTATAACGATATACTGAAGGCAAGCAGCCCCGTCGTAAAAATAATGGGTAGTTTGCATCAAAACCTTTTCCAAAACATACGTTAAAATTGTTACTTAACCAACCTGTGACCCCCTGAAGAGAACAACTCCTTGGTAGAGCACCACGAGGACAGATAGCCCTTTAAGTTTTGTTGGAATTTTACAGTATCATCGATCAGATTTCTGGGTATAAATACGGTTAAATCTCTGTTTATTCCTTATTTATAGGTAATCAATGTAGATAAATCCATTTCACAAAAACCCGTTAACACATAAGACCAACGCCAATTGAAATCCAGGATTTTGTTTATCTAATGATGGATTTCCATTACAATGATTCTTCAAATGCAATCTTAGAACATTTTCCATATTTCATGCAAGAAAAAATTACCATAGAAATAGGTAACTGATTTTACTGAAGAAATAAGCTAGAAATACCATCAATTAGAGCCCATTAAAATGCTTGCATATGTGTTTTAGAACGCAGGCGTCCCCTAATCCAAGGGGATTGTTACGGTTTTAGAGCCAAGAAGGAAATTTTGGATTGTAGGTAAACATGTGTAGTCTAAAATTGAACTCAATCAGAGTTTCTCCCTTATCAAGTAAGAGAAGCGAATGTGTCTATATAGTGAGACTTATTCTATCCCCTTTTCTAAACCCAAATAAGGTAAATGTGACGTTCGCATTCACTACGCGGTTGAGGGAACATCATGCTTTTCCCACTGGTGGCTTTTACACTACCAATGCAATCCCCAACTAAAAGTCCAGTCCAGGGAGTTCCCCAACCGAAACTACGGTCTTCTTTTCCCCTGAAACATTATGATATGATTTCTGTTCTGACACATATATTAGGAATTTACTCCGAAGATGCGTGATGAACTTTTTTTGCAACAAGTACTTCAATTAAGGCTGCAAAAAATATAATCAATGCGACTTACAGCTTACAAACATGTTGAAACAACTTTAGAAGTACCAAGATTATTGTTCAAATCCCAGTGAATTAATCACATTATAGTTTAGTTCTCCTAACAGTAGATTCAGTTAAACCAAAAATAAAACTACCATGTTATAGACTGCCAGAAAATAATTACAGTATTTTCTATCTGCTTTCAGAAAGTGTGGTAATAGTTGACAGCAGCCTCCTCATAAAAAAAGTAATTCTAAAGTACCTAGATAAGAACAATTTGACTTGTTGCATTAGTAAATAACTGGTACAAAGGATAGAAAACTTTACCCCAAGAAACTTGTGGGCAGTGATTGACCTTTTCCAGTTGTTTCTGAGTTGTCGTTCAATACAATAACGACGTATAAGAGAAGTTTCCAAATTTTCTTTTAAATGAGGAAGCAAAACATCTGAAATTGTTGTATGTCTCAAAATTCATAGAAACAAACGTGAAACTTAGGAATTGGTGATGGTTGCAAAGAAATGAGTGTTACTGTGGTTACAAAATTTCGGTACAGCGTCAATTCTGTTTGTGGTTGTCGAAAATTGGTTGTACCATTTGTACGAACAATCCATATAAATATGCATACACTATTTTTTTATAATTACAATTGTAATTTCGCAACTAAGAAATAAGTCTTGAATACATTCCTACAGTTGCTTGTTTCTTTTATCAACTCCTGTCTATATTTGAACTAAGCGAATAACGATAACTATCTCAACCTGGAAATTTTTTTAGAAACAAAGTAAAGCGGATTAATTCAATCATGGATTACAAATTCATCAAATCTAAATGCACTTTTGAACAATACGTCTCGGATAGAGGATTTGACATGAATAAGTTTCCGAAGGAAACTAGGAAACTACTTAAGCAATATAGCAGAAGGAGTGCAGAATTGGATAGGAAGTTCCTTTTACAAATGAAAGAAAATAGCAATAAGAAGACCAATCGTGCATCCCCCAGAGAATTGTTTTCCAACTATTATGAGAATTCAAAATGCCTTAATATAGCAGCTCAAATAATGATGATCGAACTATGGAGGGAAGGGAAAAGATAAGAAATTACTTTGTATGGTTTTTCTGTTTAAATGGTGGGCATGGTAGAGCTGATAGAAATTGTTGATGCTTGTTATTTATATAACTTACCTAGAAAGATCTAATATAAAAATATCAATTATATTTCCTTTTAGCGGCAATTAAAATCTCGCTTTGCTTATTTTCTTACAAGAAGTCTCTCATGGGTTTGAATCTTCATGTTGAAGGGCGGTTAATAATGCTACAAAGTATATTCTTTTAATCAGTAGAATCGCCTAGATTAAACAACCCATTGAATCTTTTTCCTTTTTAAGTATGCCCAACAATGTAGTGGTGTGCTGTGTTGAATCTATGAGCCATTCCTTTTCTCGGGCTTTGAGTAAAAATCTTGCTAAATTCCTACATAAAGGTGCAAAAAATTGATGTTTACTATACAAGCAGAAAACAACGGTCTAGCTTTCCTTAGTTGGTTTCCTAGATAAAGGAAAATTTCACAAGTCAACCGGTGGTGAATCTTAGAATTCTTCTTACAGGATTAGGTGCAAATTTGATAAAACTTAACTACACTCCAGTTAAATGTGAGTATCTAAGAACGAAAAAAAATTAAGCTAAAAATAAAACTGAGGATAGGAATCGATTGATAAATGAAAAAAAAAAAAGAAAAAGAACAATAAAAATAAATTTAAATCAATAAATCAATCAAATCAATAAATTCTCGGAATACGAAATTTTCTATTGCGATTAAATATAAATCTAACTATTTTTCCTTTCCTCCATACAAAACTCACTCACACTCACTCACCCACTTAGTTAAGATAGTTAAGATAGTTATTTGTTAACAACAAAATAAAATCAACAAAACGAACAAAAGGAAACGAAACGAAACGAAACCAAAAAAAAAAAAAAAGTTTCACGTTGAACGAAAAATGAACAATTAAATTTCTTAATCAACAATTTTGTTAAGTAAAATAAAAAAAACCCATAATAATTATAATAGTACTACTTATATACTATTACTATTATTACACGTATATTTAGATATATATATATCATAGTAGTACATACCATCATCACTACCACCATCTACACTACTACCCCCTGTTTTTAACCCACCCCCTACATCACCTACTTTTTAAACTGTTATAGAAATATATTCGACGTATACATTATTGTCGACATAACAGGTTTTTTATATTTATATTTATCTTTGTTATATTTCTATAAACAACATTACAACCACTTATCCCCACCGATTATCCACCAACGAACTATTCAATCAATCAATTAACCATCCTTATACAAGTTTACGTTATAGCCCCCATTCGTTGACATAATATTTTATTATTTATTACCCAATCATATTTCCTTATCTTCGCTCAGAGAAATATTCCACACTATCCTTTAATCATTCACATTAATCCCTAAAACATATCATTTGTAAATATGACTGAATCCAAACCAGAGCAACCTACTCCTGTAGGTGAAGAACAACAACAACAAACTAGCCAACCTCAAAAGCCAACCCCTGTTGAAACTCCACAATCTCAAAAGCCGGGTGCAGAAAATCAATCACAACCAAATACCGAGGATCAATCACAAGCACAACCACCACCACCACAACAACAGCAACCGACTCCTGCTGCTACTCCTGTTCCTTCCTCTGCTCCTGCTTCTGCTAAAGAAGGTGGCCGTGAAACTTCTGATAAGATCTTATATGTTGGTAGCTTACATAAATCAGTTTCTGAAGATATGTTAAAAGACCTCTTTTCAGTTGCTGGTTCTATCAAAACTGTTAAAATATTGAATGACAAGAATAAGCCAGGTTTCAACTACGCTTTTGTTGAATTTGAAACTAATCAAGCTGCTGACATGGCTTTAAATACCTTAAACGGTAGATCAATCAATAATTCTGAAATTAGGATTAATTGGGCTTTCCAATCTGCCACTATTGCTACTAGTAACAGTAATGGTGAAGAACCAACTTTTAATATTTTTGTTGGTGATTTAAGTCCAGATATTGACGATGAAGGATTGAAGCAAGCCTTTGGCAAGTTTGAATCTTTAAAACAAGCTCATGTTATGTGGGATATGCAAACTTCAAGATCTAGAGGTTATGGATTTGTTACTTTTGGTTCACCA
Source organism: Hemisphaericaspora xylofermentans (assembly GCA_002105455.1). NCBI lineage: Eukaryota > Fungi > Ascomycota > Pichiomycetes > Serinales > Debaryomycetaceae > Hemisphaericaspora > Hemisphaericaspora xylofermentans. The sequence continues at coordinate 12,478 of NDXA01000029.1, read as the reverse complement.
TCTGATGCAGAATTGGCTTTACAAACTATGAATGGCGAATGGATTAATGGTAGAGCTATTAGATGTAATTGGGCGTCTCATAAACAAACTACTAATCAAAATCAAAATAATCAAAATAATGGATATAGAAATAATAATCGTCACAATAATAATCATCCTCATGGTAACCGTCCATTTAGACAATTCAATAATAATATGAATAATGCCAATAACAACATTAATAATAATTTATATCCTCAACAATTAATTAATCCAGGATTAGGAAGTGGTGCCAATAACGGTAACAATAATCAATTCCAACCGCAACAACAACCAGGATCAATACCTGTCCAACCAATGTTGCCTAATAACAACAACTCAGTAAACGGTAATTCCAATTCTTCCTCCAATAACAGTTCTTCTTCCTCCAATTCAAACCACCCACAAGGTAACATCCCAGTTATGTCCCCACAAACCTATGACATTGTGTTGAGACAAACCCCATCCTGGCAAACTACTGTCTACTTAGGAAACATCGCCCACTTCACCCAACAAGGCGACCTTATCCCTCTCTTGCAGAACTTTGGTTTCATTGTTGACTTCAAATTCCATCCAGAACGTGGATGTGCGTTTGTCAAGTATGACACCCATGAACGTGCTGCATTGGCCATTGTGCAATTGGCTGGTTTCAACGTAAATGGCCGCCCATTGAAATGTGGTTGGGGAAAGGATAGACCTCCACATGCTGGACCTCCACCACAGATGGGTGGTGGACATGGGGGATTTCATTCGAACTATGGAAGAGGCGGTGCGATGAATGCCATGAATATCCCACCTCCTCCACCACCACCTATGTATAATCAGAGACCATGAGTTGATTTCTGGATTATAAGCAGATAGTGTTTTTGATAGACAGAAGAAGAAGTTATTTATGTTAGTTGCTTTTGGAAGATGTGTTTGGACTAGAATGAAGAGATTATATATTTCGGGACTTGCCTTTTTTTTGTGAAAAGATTAGAATTGTTTTATTGTTGTTGTTTGTTGAACTAGAATAAGAAGAAGAAGGAGAAGTAGAAGTAAAGATTGTCTGTTTTGAATGCGTGTTGTTTTTGTTTGGGAAGGAAAGAACCCTTGACTTCGGGGATATCAGCCTCCTGAAAACACTTTTTTATATGTTTTGTTTGTGTTTAAAATTTGTTTGTTTTGTTATTTTTGAATACTGCTGTATTTTGTTGCTTTTTGTTGATTATCTCTCTTATCTATATGTGTTTTTGTTGTTTTGTTTATAATACGTATATATATTATCTCCTATATTGTTTTTATCGAAATTAGATATTTAAGTTATTGGATCGAGTTGTATTGTAGGTAAATTTTTTGAGAAGCTATTGTGGCAATTGGGGTTTGAATAACTACAGTAATTGATACAAAGAAATGATGCTAACCTTGAAACTCGTAATATAGAGCATCTTATACGATGAATCAGAGGATTAAAATATCACGTCTTTTGAAACAAACTCAACTTCAATATTTTGGTTGTCAAACTTAACCCTAAGAATGAAAGTGCTTAATGTTAACAGTCGATTCTTTGTTTCCATGGAATATTTCATTAAATACAATTGGTAGCTCCTTTGACTTCTGTGTTTGCATTGAAAAAAAAAAGATTCAGTTGGCGATTCTTTCAATTCACCACCACCCACAAGAAGAGCGCATCAATCAACTTTGGTACACCACTTTGTAAAAACTGCCTATATTTAGGGATAAACAATCATAATCTAATTACAAACGTTTGTTTCTTCAACTCAGAGGACGAACAGTTATACAAAGAAGAAGAACTTCAACAGAGAACCAAACGGCAGAAAGCATTCCAAGACAAGCTCTTTTTGTAGCCGTTTGTCTTTCACTATTTATTTATCCTATTTATGTTTCTTGCAAAGAGAATCATAACCATTATCTTTATATCCTTCATTATTATTAGTAATATTGTTTATATACTATCCAAGAATAACACATTGACTTTGCTTAACTTTGAATTATCAAACATCTTCACCAAATCATCGTCATCCATCACCAGAACGAAACCATTCCAAAGACTATTATCAACTGCAACAACTTCATTAGTGTTAATCATCTCCTTATATTACTTAGCAAAGTATTCACCATACAATTTACCGCAATTATTTAATAAATTATTTAGTCTCATGAATTCCAACTATCGTTTTGGTCATCGTACAGGTCGTTTTTCCAATAAAAAATCAAAACATCATAAGTTTGCCCTTCGTAATGGAGGAGCAATTGGTGGTATAAGTAATGAAGGTAATACATGTTTTATGAATTCAGTTATACAATCCTTAGCTTCGTCGCGTGAATTACTCAAATTTATTGATTCATACTTGTATACAGAAACAGAAATTGTTCATCCTGATAGTGGGAAAATAATTAGATTAAAGTCCGAACAACCGAAACCACAATTAGTCTTCACCAATGCTTTGAAAACTATTTTGACTAATGTCAATGGGAAGTATGGATCAATGGGTAAGGAATTTAGCTCCAAACAACTCTTAAATAAGATGCCGAATGGACCGAAACAGAATTTCTTCTCGGGTTATAATCAAGAAGATGCTCAAGAATTTTATCAATTGGTTATGGATTTATTAGAAAAAGAGTATAAGCGCGTTAGTATTTCTCGTCCAGCCACACCTGAACCTGAAACTCCAGGTGAGAAAAAACCTAGTGATTCCAAAAAATTTATTGATGTTTCCTATATCACCAATTTAGTCTCTGGTTGTGATCAATTGGGAAAATTGGGATATGTTTATGTTCCAGCTTCACAAGTTGATCCAAACTTAGTTGGAGTGGATCATAAAGTAATGTCATTGGAATTGATTACTCCCGTAGATGGGATTTCTGCGGAAAGAATTGGGTGTTTGACTTGTGGTGAAGTTGGGGGTATCAGATATTCTGTTAATAGTGGGTTGAGTTTAAATTTGCCCCAGAATTCGAGTTATTATTCTAGTTTCACTTTAGAACAATTATTGAATGAATGGAACAATACAGAGATTATTGAAGATGTTAATTGTAATAGATGTGGATTGCTCCAAACTAAAGAATTTTTAGTTGAAACAATAGAACAATCTAAATCGAATACTGGTGTAGCAGAAAAATTAATTGAACAATTCCAAACTAGGTTAGATTTAATCGGACAAGAATTGCTCAAACCACATATTGAAGATGAAGTATTTGAAAAACTTACAATTAAGAAACATATCAAGAAATCGAAGAAATCAAAACAAATATTTTTAGGTAGACCTTCACCATTATTATGTATCCATATCAATCGTTCACAATTTGATCCAAGAACCTATATGGTTATGAAAAATACCAGTAATGTAACATATCCTGCTAAGCTCGATCTTAGTCCGTACGTTGCCGAGCCGGAAGACATCAATATGGACGCTAGACACCCCTTCCGTAAACAAGATGAACAACTCCACAAACACCAACCAGAAAATCCAACTTCTGCCCCAACAACAAATGAGCACCCACGAGAACTCTCGTCAAGTACGTCAGAAACCTCGCTCTCCTCGCTCGAAACCGCTACTCGTCCGAAATCTACGGCCACAAGTATGGTCACCGTACCAGATACCCAGCCAACTTCACCAACTGATCCAAAATTGCAATATAACCTTAAAGCGGTCATTTCACATTACGGAACGCACAATTATGGTCACTACATTTGTTATAGAAAACTCAGGGGATCATGGTGGAGAATCAGTGATGAATCAGTGTACGTTGTGACTGAGGAAGAGGCCCTAAATGGTCAAGGGACGTTCATGTTGTTTTATGAGTATAATGATGGATATGTTGAGCCGCTTAATGACGTATCTGATGATGAAGATGTTGAAAGTGTACATAGTGAGGTGGGGATAAAATTGAAGGAAAGGGTGGAGAAGGACGACGATGGAGATGAAGATGACGGTGATTATGAAGGTGAAAGTAGTGGATTAGAAAGCTCAGAGTCAGAAACATCTTCGATGGTGGCCGAACTGGACAGGAATAGTGATGGGTATACGCCATTACGAGCAGATGATGGGGATGAAGAAGAGGAAGATGATAGGTCAATGGCCAGTAGGAATATCGATTTGGCAGTTGCGGAAGCACAAGTCCATTTGTAATAAAAACATTTTCTGTAGCTTTAATATATTGTGTTTATTCCCAATTGTTCTCATGATAGAAATAGAATTATTTTTTTTTCCACCAACATTGTGAAGATCATCTCAAGACTTCAACAACTTGGAAATTATCTTACCTCCAAGTAGACTGAAAAATCTAAACCTAAATATGGGGAGAAAACTTAAAGGAAAGTCCGTTTCAGCGAAAGGTCTTAAGGGAGCCCTAGCCCGTCATCAAGTACAAGAAAAGCATACAACAAAACTTGCCAAAAATGCCGAAATAACAACCCAAAATCAAATCAATAAGGAAAAGTCCATGAAATCATCCAAAAAGCAAAAACAAAACACCGCAAAACAACAGCAACATCAAAAAGGTCTTGCTCCTTTCATGCCAGAAGATAGAGTTCTTCTAGTTGGAGAAGGGGATTTTTCGTTTGCAAAATCACTAGTATTGCAAGGATTTATCTCACCACAGAACTTAATTGCAACGTCATATGATTCATTGGAGGAACTTAAGGCCAAATATCCAAACGTCGAAGAAACTCTCTCTGAATTAACAATCGAAGGAGTCCGTCTCCACCACGAAATTGATGCTACCAATCTTGTCACAGATTTAAAACTCATACAGAACGCCAAGGCACGTAAAACAGGTAAATCGGTGGAATTGTTCCCTGGAGGTCAGAGGTTGGATTATATAATGTTTAATTTTCCACATACAGGAAGGGGGATGAAAGATGTTGATAGAAATATAAGAGATCATCAGAAGTTAGTGATGGGATATTTCAAGAGTTGTAAAAGTTTGTTTGAAATTGTGAATTCTGATCTTAAGAATGATTTTGCAGGTTATGGACAAGAAGGGGAAAAGGGGAAACTGAGTGGAAAGATTGTTTTGTCGGTGTTTGAAGGGGAGCCATATAATTCGTGGGGGATAAAAATTCTTGGAAGGAGTGAGGGATATAAAGTGGAGAGATCAGGACGGTTTGATTGGGCAATGTTTCCCGAATATCATCATAGGAGGACAAATAGTACCAGAGATACGACTAAGCCGGCGGCGGAGAGAGATTCTAGGATTTATATCTTTGAAAAGTTTGAGAAGGTAGAGAAGAAACAGAATAAAGAAGATGATTCGGATTCGGAATAGATTTTTATCATTGTTATAGATAGATTTTCTAAGCAGGAAAGACTCGTGAGCAATGATCTATATAGAAGATTTCTTTGGTTAATGGATCTTTAACTTTCCCCATTCTTAGCAATGTACTCTTTTCACTAAGATATGTATCAGAAGGATTAAGCAATTTATCAAAGGGGTATATATTCCCATTGGGTAACCTGAACGGATTATTAAATATACTGGTGATTAATTGAGCATATGGTAAATTTCTACTCAATTCATACAATTCTGGGGAGCACACCGGACAATTATTGATTTTGTTTAGGAGTTTGTAATATTTATTTGGACCTCTGTACTTTTTGTTAGTCAATACAGAGTTTGTATTTAATGTACCAACAGATGTCTCCATGGTAATATCTTCCATTTCGGTAGTGTCATCATTGATATCTCTAAAAATAGTGTTTTCGGTATTATAATAACAAGATTTCGTTTTCAAGCTTGATAATCCAGCTGATAGATAGATGAAAATTGGATAATTTTTAGATATTCCATATAATTTCGTGAAGTTCTCAATAAAGCATTGTGATAAGGCTTCCCATCTTTCTTCTGATAATAGCTTTTGATATTCATGGAATTGTGGAGAATTTATAATTAAATTACTTGAAAATGTAGTTTGATTTTGATTTCGATTGGTGGTGTCATTCAATGATCGGAATACTAATAATCCCCCTAATCCTAATAATCTATTTTTATTTACCGAATGGTTATCTTTATCAGCCAGCTGATAATTTTCTTTGTTTCCATATGGAGAAAGATTAGTTCTTGAATACTTTGTCGCTTCATTTATGTCACCTTTTTCAATTAATGATAAGAATTTACAATAATTGATTTCAAATTCTAGATTTGAATTAACTTTCTTCAACAAATTTCTATTTTCATTAAACCAGGATATTACCAATGATAAATCATGATCTTGCACTATGGATACAAAAACCTTATTGAAATTGTAGAATAAATCATAATCAATTAATTTCATGAATTTGGGGGTTTTCTCAGCCAAACTGTTTAACAATAACAATCCTATGTTTTCATCTGATCTAATATTTGACTTTATCAAATAATCAACAATGAGCAAGTTGGTTTGATCTCGATACCAATTGATTAAATTTGGATTGTGTAAATCTAACAATTTATCATCTTCATATTTCGTATAGGATTCATTGCTTCCTTCAGCACTGTTTGTGTTATCATCCGATTTAGATTTATTTATGGCAGTAGCACTGTTTGAAGTAATGCAGTATTTATCCAATTGATTCAAATGTTCCAATCTAGCAACCAATCGCGAACGGTATTCTTCATCTTTAGAAACGGCAGCTTTCAATTTCTTTTGGAAACTTTCAAACCCCTTAATGACTTTCCTTATCAACTCTAACTTCATAGTTTTAGGTAATTTAGGATTCTTCTTAATGATGGCAATCTCATCCATAACTTGCTTCTTCTCCTTCTCAATCAATTTTTGAATATTCTTGAAATTCTTCTTGATTAATTCAACTGGGATTCTAAATTGGGTTTGAGATGTCTGTATCTGGAAGTTCAACGTAGGCTCTGTCATGATGTTCTTTGCTTGATTGTGAGTGTTATATATTTAGATAAGGGTAAGATGGGGGTTAATTTGGTTGTAAAAAATGTAGTCGTTCCCCTCCAACATCCCTTAGATTTGATTTAGTTGTAGGAAAGATTACGTTGCTCCCTCACTGTAAGTTACATACATTTTTTTGGGTGGAGGGAAGGAACAAAAGAAAATTAAAATGTGGGGGCTATTTGATGCTACCAAATGGTCAAACTAACCTGTATGGCATTACTTTGATACCAAGCCATAAAGTAAGGATAATAACAAAGATGTCGTTGCACGGTTAATTCTTTTAGTCCAGATTAGAATGACTAAAAATTACTGTTCTAGAAAGTCCTCATCTACTTGTTGGATATCCTACATTAAATTGTAGTGCTACATCACAAGCTCATTAATCTGAGAACAAGTGACTGCAACACTTTGCTTTTATGAATCACATAGCAAGAAACACCTCTTCTATTTCTTCTATATATGTGTAGGTAGGTATGTTTCATATTTTGCCAATTAATCATACTGATTAGTTTTTTACAAACGCTTGGACCATATCGGATGTAGAATTAAATAGAATCTCTAATCTTATCATAATCAACAATAAATCAATATACCCTTTATATTCACAGACTATATCATTCTTCAATGCAATCCCTCTTTTCATAAAACAATCATTTATAAACTTAAGAGTAGAAGCCATTTTCTTAAGTTTAGGACGCTTAACCATTTCTTCTCCGCAATCAGCTATACATGATTGAAGTCTCATACTAAATTCATCCAATTGTTTATAATAATACGTTTTAGTTGCTTGATAATTTTGATCATATTTATAATTGAATATGTTTCTCCATAGTGTATATGATGCTTTTCTACTTTGTTCTAAGATTTTATCAAAGAATACATCTAATAGTGGTTCAAATTCTTTGGATAATGTCTGAGTATTATCTTTCACTTTTTGATTGCTTTTAGTCATTTGATTTTGATAGGCTGCAAGTTAAGTTCTTGATAAAGTTCTTAACCATTTAATGAATTCTTATAGGTAATCCAATTTGTTAGTTTTTTCGCAGCTTTTTCTTTCTGACAAATTACATCAACAACCACACGAACTGTTATGTACTCAACTGAAGTAAGAAGATTACTGCAAAACAATGAGATTTAGTCAAATATAGGTCTAATAGTATATAAACCGCAGATAACCACTTCGATTCTAACATGTAAAAAGTAAGCATCTATTCTTTGTCCATTCAAAAAGTTTGAAGTATTCTTTTTTTAAACATTGGCTACAAAGTTTTACTTTAGTAATATAATTCTATCAAAACCTATCGTAGTTCCATATATACAAAACACATAAAACATCAAACGAAAGTTGTCTACTTGGGCATAATGGTATCACTAATAGGTATCTTCTTATCCTTCAATCCATAAAACAAATCCCTCAAACAATCCTTCCCCATATCAATCTCGTCCACAAATTCCCCATCAATATGTAATGGGTTCAATCTGCCTTCTGGGAAATATTGTTCCAAAACATCAATAAAATCACTTCCAGCATTGAATTGGGAAAAATAATGAAACGAAATGGTATCTCCCTTCTTCTCAACTTCCTTCTTTTCCCACTCTTTCTGTTCTTGAGGTGTAGGTAAAGTTTTGTATCCAGACCAAACACCAGCTATGGCAGCAGCACTTGCTTCCATAGTATGGAAATTTAATTGAGAGACAGCTACACCAACAGTAGCTAATGTTGGGTCTTTTTGGTTGAATGTATGAAGATATAATCCGCTCACGCGAGAGACGTTACCTGGATTAACGATTTTCAAATGTTGCTGTTGTTGCAAAAATGGGAAATAGAAATGATATCCTGTTGATAACAAGATCTTATCATATTTCCCAGTCGTCCCGTCGGCAAAATGAACTAACCCACTCTCAGGGTCAATTTTGTCAATAGTTCCCTTTGGAATAATACCATCCGATTCTAAAGCATCATTTATAAATGGGAAAATCTTATTCTTACCTCTTTTAGAATTAGTAGTAGATTTAGCAACTGGGACAATATATTGTAATAAATTGATTGTTGAGATCCCACCACCTATAACCAATACATCCAAATCCTTAAATTCTTCAGGATGTCTAAATGATTTCGCATGCATTAGAACATCAGGGTAGTTAGAATTAACCTTCGCCAAACCTGTAATATTAGGAATAAAGGGCACAGTATAATGCCCATTTGCAATCACAACCGCGTCAAATGACTCTAAGTACCAATCGGCTTCTCCTTCTTCTCCTTTCTTACGAATACTGATATCCCATTTTCCAGTATCCTCGTTCTTAACCAAATTCTCAACTGTACTATTCAATCTAATATATTCCTCCATACCTTCACGTTGAATAAAATCACTAAATCTCCCAGATAATTCTTGATGATACATAAATGGATAAATCTTTCTTGTTGCCTTATCATAATACTTCTCTTCGTGTTTCATAAATGAAAACCTTGTGAATCGGGCCAGGATGTTTGTAAATAAATTTGGATATATCCCACTTCTATTCCATTCTAATTCATTATCCAACGATACTTCTTTACTAGTTTTATCATGTTTTATTGGATTCTCAAATCCACTTGATTCAAGTCCTTGTGGTGGAACATTAGTTGGTCTAATAATTTCCGGTAAATGATAAGACTCAGTATTCAATATATGTTGAGGTGGCACAGGAAAATCAGCATCCTGGGTCACCGGTGCCCAAATACCCGCTGGCTGGGATTTTTGCTCAAATACCACGATCTTGGGAAAGAGTGGGTTGGTAGGTTTGGCACTTCCGACAGTTGATTTTCCATCCTTGGAAGTATGGAGGAACTCGTAGAGAGCTGCAAGACCGGCAGGACCTGCTCCGATGATTGCGACTGAGTTTATGTCGAATTTGACCATTGGTGTGTGCGTATGTGCTCGTAGGATGCAAGGATTATAGAAGAGATGGGAACAGGTATTGTATGATTCTTTATAGTTTCGCTAATGCTGCAACAATTATTTTTTCAAGCGATGAATAAAATATAGTGAAATGATTGTATGAAATGGATCTAACTGTCTGTGGCTGCCAAAACACGATAAAATTTGGGGATGTTGCGTAATTAGATGTGATTCAAGTTGTTAGATTGATAAATTTTAGTGACAATAGAAAAATCTTTGCAGCTTTTACCGGATTTAAGAAAATGTGGCATCGATAATGAAAGAAATAAATTATGTGCCTAAAAAATTAATTATTTGATGTGGCGAATTTAAATTGATGCATATGTCGTACTTTTGACACTAGGACGACATTTGGTGTACTGAACTTTGACATTTGGTTATTGGATTGGGATATGCACCATGTACTACTAATATTTTGTAGTTACTACAAAAGTGGAGTAATGCTTCAAGAGTTTATCGACCAGTGAAATTGAAAAAGCATTCACTGAAAACATCTATTCCCTTTAATTTTCACATGATTGAATAGTATAATAGAAAACAAAGTAACCTGAAAGTTTCCCTTTTTTGTTTCTGTTGAGTATAATGTGGTCCGGTGTAAATTACAGACCAATATGAGAAATGCAGTAAAGACGCAGAAGGAAATTTTAATTTTTTGTTGACAGAAAGTTCTTCTTCTCTTCTTTAGTTAAGTTAATACATATTCACTATGCCACACAGGCTTATGTTGGATGACGACCTCTTACAGTTTCAAACTAGTCCGTTATTGTTAAATAGAACATCAAATACTAACATTGCATGCTTTCAAATCAAAGGCAAGTAATAAGTCACACGAAATTTTCAAATCAAAATTCTGCTTTCAAACTTGAATGGTTTTCGGAGAGTTTGGCAACCGTACTACAACTGTCGTCAGGAACAAAATATGTTGTACAGAGAAAACATTCCTGAAAATCCCGAATTTCAAAACCTAGAAGCAGCATTAGAGATTTATATGATATGGAGACCCAACTTTGGGAATTCCTAGAATATTTTAATTTACTTGCTGTCATGTGGTATACCCATTTTCGAATACGATTGAGTTTTGACCACATTGTAAGGATAGGAGTGTTTCGTATTACAAACAGTCGTAAACTAGCGGTTTATGCGCAGAATTGTTTGGAAGCGACTATTGTTCAGAGATCGGAAAATGTGCTGAACATAATGTGTATTGTAATTATTAACCAACATCGATATCATTCTGCCAGGTTTTACTAATGGACTTTTATTTATATATTTATTCACTTTACTATTCAATCGGTGAATAGTTACAATACACTTTACGTTCAGTTCATCTCCGGATATTTGAACTATGGTCGCTTCCAACGGATTTGCGCATAAATTGTTAAGTTTACGAGTTGTGGTACGAAACATTCCTATCCTAACATTGCCCTGGATTAACATTTACTGTATAAACAAGGGAAAGGAAAACAGGATTTATGCGAGAGTATCCTAGCTAGCTTCAACCACTTTACCAACTCAATCATTCCAGTGATTTATTTGAGTTGTATTCTATGGTAGAAGGCGTAACAATGGGCTTTTGAATTTAGCAATTTAAACCCACTTGCATGCTATCAACATGGAATATGAATAAGGGGTATGAGCTGCTCGCTCATCTTGTGAACAGTAGGAAATCCCGTGGACAGTATATTTCAAACCCGTATATTTCAAACCCTCCAATAGCCTAAATTTATTCAGGGTCCAATGAAAATTGAAAGTATGCATTTTTGACATCAAGTAAACTCCTTGCCTTGTAAACCCATTAATTGATGTTGTGATATCATTCCGTATCTTCCTAACATTTGCCGGAATTTATATCTTCGTGTATAATTAGCGATTAAATATCTGTTGACCAAAGCAAACAAACAAAGCGATTAATCTCTTGAAGATGCCAGCTTGCCTAACTATAAATAAGGAAAACTTGAACATTGGACCATTACAAGCCCACTTCAACCAAGCCCGTGTCAGGTAGGCATTATCCCAGGGTGAGGCTAATCTTCCAGATGAAATCATTCCAACATAGAAGTTTTAGTTCCCAAAATATAGCTGCAAAATATGTAGATGTGTCCATAATCAAGAATCAGGTAAGCGAATGATTACACGAAATTTCTCCAGACATTAGGTATTAGTTCGGATAAATGTATACAGAAACAAGTTCAGTTGGATGCAAAATTTGGCCGATTTATCTTCAGAAGGACTGCGGCAGTTCGAATCTAAGTGGGAATAACCCTCTTTCCTTAAAACCATTTACACTTGCCTAAAAGTCCGCTTCTAAATCGACTGATTTCCGAATGGTGATTTAAGTGAATTTATAATGTTGCAATAAGACAATTACACTTTCAATTTACGGGAACAGGCGGAGAAGTATTCAACTGTAATCATGTACGAAATGTTAATGACAGATTTTTTTGCCTTAAATGAAGAAGTTCGTTTTGGATGACTGCATTTGTCAATTTGCAACTGATAAACTCAAATATTTCAAGAAGCCATATTTACAATGGAATGAAATTGATAACCGTGCACAACAAGTAAGGGATTGTGCTTTTTTTTGTTTCCAACAGTCCTTGATAAAGAACACTCTCTCTTTAATTCACTCTACAAT